>PVIW01013865.1:0-25603 GCA_004026585.1 Noctilio leporinus | reverse complement strand
ATAAATTTTTGAAGTATTTTTTCTATTTCTGTGAAGTCTGTCATTGGTATTTTAATTGGGATTGCATTGAATCTGTAGATTGCTTTGGGTAGTATGGACATTTTAATGATGTTAATTCTTCCCATCCATGAACATGGTATATGCTTCCATTTATTTGTGTCTTCCTTGATTTCTTTCTTCATTGTTCTGTAGTTTTCCGAGTACAGGTCTTTTACCTCCTTAGTTAAGTTTATTCCTAGCTACTTTATTTTTCTTGTTGCTATGGTAAATGGGATTTGTTTTTTCGCTTCTATTTCTGTTGTTTCATTATTGGTATACAAAAATGCTTTTGATTTCTGGATATTGACTTTATAGCCAGCTATTTTGCTAAATTTGCTTATTAGGTCGAGTAAGTTTTTGGTGGAGCCCATTGGGTTTTGTATGTACACTATCAAACCATCTGCAAATAATGACAGTTTGACTTCCTCCTTTCCAATTGGATACCTTTGATTCCTTTTTCTTCTCTGATGGCTATAGCTAGAACTTCCAAGACAATGTTGAATAGAAGTGGAGAAAGTGGACAGCCTTGTCTCATTCCTGATCTTAGGGGGAAAACTTTCAGTTTTTGTCCATTAAGTATGATGTTGGCTTCAGGTTTCTCATAGATGGCCTTTATAATGTTGAGGTATGCTCCCTCTATTCCCATTTTGCTGAAGGTTTTTATCATAAATGGGTGCTGTATTTTATCAAGTGCTTTTTCAGCATCTATTGATATGATCATATGGTTTTTATCTTTCAATTTGTTGATGTGGTGTATTCCATTTATTGATTTACGAATGTTGTACTATCCTTGCATCCCTGGGATGAAGCCCACTTGATCATGGTGTATGATCTTTGTAATATACTGCTGAATCTGATTGGCCAATATTTTGTTGAGAATTTTAGCATCTATGTTCATCAGAGATATTGACCTGTAGCTTTCTTTCTTAGTTGGATCTTGCCCTGGTTTTGGGATTAGAATAATATTGGCCTCATAGAGTTTGGGAGTCTTCCCTCTTCCTGAATGTTTTGGTATAGTTTGAGGAGGATAGGAGTTAGTTCTTCTTGAAATGTTTGGTAAACTTCACCTGTGTAGCCATCTGGTACAGGGCTTTTGTGCTTTGGGAGATTTTGGATTACTTCTTGAATTTCACTAGTTGTTATTTGCCTATTCAGGCTTTCTGCTTCTTCTGGGTTCAGTTTTGTTAGATTATACCTTTTCAGAAATTTGTCCATTTCACCCGAGTTGTCATATTTCTTGTCATATAGTCATTTGTAATAATTTCTTATAATCCTTTGTATTTCTGAAGTAGCCTTTGTGAATTCTCCTCTGTCATTTCTGATTCTGTTTATTTGGGTCCACTCTCTTTTTCTTGATGAATCTGGATAAAGGCTTGTCAATTTTGTTTATTTTTTCAAAAAACCAGCTCTTGGACTTACTGATTCTTCGAATTGTAGTTTGAGTTGCTCAGTTATTTAGTTCTGCTCTGATCCTGATGATTTCCTTCCTCCTACTTGCTCTGGGCTTTGTTTGTTGTTGCTCCTCTAGTTGTTGCAGCTTTGTGGTTAGGTCGTTTTTATAAACTTCTTGTAACCTTTTTTGGAAGGCCTGTATTGCTATGAATTTCCCCCTGAGAACTGCCTTTGCGGTATCCCATAGGTTTTGGGCTATTGTGTGTTCATTGTCATTTGTTTCCAGGAACTTTTTGATTTTATCTTTGATCTCATTGTTGACCCCTTCATTGCTTAAAAGCATGTTATTCAGTCTCCATGAGTTAGGGAATTTTTGTTTTTTTTTCCCTTGAGATTGGTTTCTAGTTTCAAGCCATTGTGATCTGAGAAGTTGCTTTGTATGATTTCAGTTTTCCTGTATTTGTGGAGGCTTGTCTTGTGACATACCATGTGGTCTATCTTGGAGAATGATCCATGTGCATTTGAAAGGAATGTGTATTTTGCTTCTTTGGGGTAAAAGACTCTATATACATCAATTAGGTCCATTTCCTCTAGAGTGTTGTTCAATGCCACAACATCTCTGGGGATGTTTTGTTTGGAAGATCTGTCCATTGTTGATAGTGGGATATTAAAATCCTCTACTGTTAGTGTGTTGCCGTCTATGTCTTTCTTAAAGTCTTCCAAGATTTTCCTTATATATTTTGGAGCACTTATGTTGGGTGTGTATATGTTTATCAGAGTTATTTCTTCTTGATGGATTGTTCCCTTAAGTATTATGAAATGTCCATCTTTGTCCCTTTTTATGGCCTTCATTGTAAAATCTATTTTGTCTGAAATCAGTATTGCTACTCCGGCTTTTTTTTCGTGTCCATTTGCTTGATATATATTTTTCCATCCCTTCATTCTCAGTCTATGTCGATCTTTTGTTCTGAGGTGGGTCTCTTGAAGACAGCATATATGTGGGTCATGTTGTCTTATCCAATCGGCTACCCTGTGTCTTTTGATTGGTGCATTTAATCCATTTACATTTAAGGTTATTATTGATTGATACTTATTCATTGCCATTTTCTCCCTTTGTGTCTGTATTCCTCTTTGGCTTTTTCTGTTTCTTCATTTTATTTGTTGACTTATTATTATTTTTTATAAAGTTTTTTTTTTTAAGATTTTTAAAAATTTCATTATTTCTAGAAAGAGGGGAAGGGAGAGAGGCAGAGGAGAGAGACATCAATGTATGGTTGCCTTTCACCTGACTCCAGCCACAGACGTGACTGGAGACCTGGTTTGCAACCTTGTTATGTGCCCTGGCTGGGGAATCGAACCTGCGACCTTTGGGTTTGCAGGCCGGCACCTTATCCACTGTGCTACCAGCCAGGGCTTACTTATTTTTATAGCAGACCCTTTAGCATTTCTTGCAATGCTGGTTTGGTAGAGATGTATTCTTTTAGTCTTTTTTTGTCTGGGAAGCTCCTTATTTCTCCTTCTATCGTGAATGAGAGCCTTGCTGGGTAGAGTATTCTTGGTTGCAGGCCTTTGTTTACCATTACCTGAAATACTTTTTGCCATTCCCTTCTGGCTTGAATTGTTTCTGTTGAATAATCATTTGATAGCCTTATTGGAGCCCCTTTGTATGTTATTTGTCTTTTCTCTCTTGATGCTTTTAGGATTCTCTCTTTGTCTTTGAAATTCGCCATTTTAATAATAATGTGCCTTGGTGTTGGTCTGTTTGGGTTGATCACCATTGGGACCCTCTGTGCTTCCTGAACTTGAGTAATGTTTTCACTCATCATGTTAGGGAAATTTTCTATCATGACTTTTTTGAACAGGTTTTCCATTCCTTGTTTCTCTTCTCCTTCTGGTATCCCTATGATACAGATGTTGTTACGTTTCATGTTGTCCTGCAGCTCTCTTAAACCCTCTTCAGTCTTATTCAGCCTTTTCTTATTCTCTTATACTGTCTTGGAGTATTTGTCTACATTATCCTCCAACTCGCTGATCTGGTCTTCTGCTTCCTCTAGCCTACTGTTGATTCCTTCTACTGTATTCTTTAGTTCAAAAATTGTATTCTTCATTTCCTGCTGGCACTTATTGATAGTTTCCATGTCCTTTTTCATGCTGTTGTAGTTCTCAGTAAGTTCCTTGTAACTTCCCTGGAGTTCTTTGTAACTTCCCTGGAGTTCTTTGTAGTTCTCCTGGAGTTGCTTATAGTATTCTTTGATGTGACTGAGCTCACTGAGCTTCTCTATCATCATTCTTTTGAATTCCTTATCTGATAGTTCAGGTGCCTCTGTTTCATTTTGTGGTCTTTCTGGGGATTCTTCCTTTCCTTTTGGTGATGGACTGATTCTTTTTTCCCCCATTTTGGGTGTCTGTTCTTGATTGCTTTTTTTTGTTTTTGTTTTTGTTTTTTTTCCCTTGGGTTAACCTGCTTTGCTTCCTTGCCTTAGTTGAGCACCCTTCTGTGATAGGAGATTTGTGGATTTCAATGTTGCCGTCTCCCAGATTTTCTCCACTTGCTGTTCTTGGTGTGTCCTTTATTTGGGCTGTCTGGTTGTATTCTGGACCTGTAGGCTTTTAGCAGAAAAAAGAAAAAAGAAAAAAAAGGAGAAAAGAAATAAGAACAATAATGATAATAAGAAGAAAGGGTTTAGATGGCTATTCACCCTTAATAATCCCTGATTGGTCCAGATGGAGCCTGGACCTGAGGGCTTTTAGCAGAAAAAAGAAAGAAAAAAATAAAAAGGGAGAAAGTCACAAGACAAAGAGAAATCAATATTGATGAAGAAAGGGCTTAGGCGTCTGTTCACCCTTTATGATCTCTGATTGGTCCAGGTGGAGCCAGAACCTGTGGGCTTTAACAGGAAGAAAAGGGGGGGAAAAAAAGGAGGGAAAAAAAAGAAAAAGGAAGGAAGAAAAGAGTAACGAAAGGGTTTAATTGGCTGAGGAAGGGAGGAATACTTAGATTGAGGACCTGGAATGCATTGTAGCCAGAGAGTGAGTAGACTTTAATTCAGGAGTAGGGTGAGGGTCTTGGGTATTTAGGTGGATTGAGATAGGGGGGATTAAGAATATGTGAGAAGTAACTTTTGAAAAGGATATGTTGGGGATTAATAGTTCATGTAGCTCTCAGTATAACTCAGGTGCTTGAGATTAGCAGCAATCCATATCCTGAGGCTGCCTCTTTTTCTTGGTCAGGTGTCTGCAGTCTATAGTCTAGTTGGTCTTGGTATGGCAGGGCCTCTGATTGTCATAGTCAGGGCTGATTCTGAGTGTCAGCCCCCAGGTAGGCTGGGCCTTCCATAGCCTAGCTGGGTTTTAGGGCTGCCGGTATTCTGGAGCCCGCAGGGTGCCCCCTCCCACTCCTGGCAGAGGTTCCTGCCCGCAACAAGCACCTGGCACCCCTGCAAGGCAGCCCGCAACCTCGCCAGTCCCTGCGATGACTGGCCCCACCCCCGCAGTTCCCGGAGGAGGCAGCCCCCACAGTGCCCGAGGTCGGTCCACCAACACTTCCTAGCTCCCCTGGGGCGAGCACCAATCTTCCAAGCCAACCATCTCTGAGGAGTCCTTTACGCGGCCTCTGTGATCTGCGGCCTTTGTCTTGGGCAATGGGCTGGTCAGTTCCCCCCACACACACACACTAGTTCCCGGCTTGCAGTTTGGAGTTTCCACAGGAGCCTGGGGGCCTGTGTGGGTGCGCAGGGCTGGGCCTCCCCCCTCGAAGGGGCTTTAAACTGCTGTTTCCCTGGTGTCCCAGCAGCACCTTTTTCGGCCCTCTCGCCGCCCCGGCCGGTGCACTTCCCTGCTCCCCTGCTCCTGCTACCCTCAGGACTCTTCTCCACCTCTGGCCCAGTGAGGAGCTTCCTCTTCCTGTTGCCAGAGTGAGTCTCTCACACAGTCCCTCCCCTGAAGGAGTTCAATTCCTCGTTCCCTACGGCGTTTGCCCTCACTGCCCACACTTCACTGTTCAGATTTCTAGTCGCCAGGGAGCCCGGGGCTGGCCTCGTTCAAATGCACCCCTCTGGGCAGAGCTGCCCCTGCCCAGAGCCAACCTCGGCCCACCAGCCGGTCTCCTGCTGGTCTCCGCTGCCTCTGGGCTGTGCTCCTCTGTGTCCAGATGCTGACCGCTCCAATTCTTAGGGACCTGAAGACGTCTCACGCTCCCTATCTTGTCCTCCAGCTGTTCTGGTACTCGAGAACACCATCAGCACTGCTCTCTACTCTGTCACCATGTTTCCTCCCTATAATGACTTCTTAACCTCCTTGCATGTACTTTATTTTTCCAATAGACTTGAATTTTTCTGTTTGTTTTGTTTAAAAATGATTTTATTCATTATTTTCAGAGAAGAGAGCAGGGAGGGAAGAAGGGAGAGAAACATCAATGTATGCCTTTCACCTGCCTCCAGCTACAGACCTGGCTGGAGACCTGGCTTGCAACCTGGCTATGTGCCCTGACCGGGGAATCAAACCAGTGACCTTCGGGTTCGCAGGCCGGCACCTATCCACTGAGCTGCCAGCCAGGGCAAAGACTTGAAAATTTTGATGTTCCTGCTGGAACTCAAGAAGCTAACTGATTATCAGGGCCTAGAATTTGAGAGTTGAAAGAAGGTCCCAAATATTTTCATTTCACCTATTGATCCTGGCACTAAAAATGCTTGCAATTTGACATTCAGGTGCCATTTATCATGTTAAGTGCAGGATAAAGTTTCCCTTTACAGTATCTATGTGACAAAAACCAATAAATGAGTGGCACTAAGGGTTGTACAACAATTGAGTATGTTATTGTTATCCTGGTCAAGGGTTTTCTGCCAAAGGCTGACAGCAAAATGGCAAGAAGAAGACTGCCGGTCTTGATTCTTAACATATTTGAAAGGTAAAGAAATCTGGGAAGCACAGCTTATCTTTTCCAAGGGAAATGCTTCTCTCTCCCAGTGTCCAAAGGCCAGTTTGATAGAGAACCAGGTTTTCTTGGGCCAAGAAAACCAAGTATTGAGACAGCTTATTCATCTAGGTTTTCTCAATATTTGTAATAAAGTATGAGGAAAGAGAAGAGTAAGTGACAGCTGAGCATGTTAAGCTCACCATTTGTTTATTTCACATTCTCCATCTTTCTCTTGCTGACCTCTGATGTCAGTAAGTCCATTTGGAAATTTTTTCTTGCTCTCTGTTTTCCTGGAAGTATTTGGAACATAGTAGGTCCTTAGTGTTTGTCAAATGAATGAATGGAAGGTCTGTCTTCACAGGGAGCACAAGAAAATACCTGACAGCTTCAGAAAACAGTAGCTCTGGGATTGGTTGCAAGTTATGTTTGTGGAATCCTTATGGCTGAGCCAAAAATGGTTTCCCATTTTGTTTTTTACTATCTTCTCTCCCATTGAGTAATTGCTTGTCTTCATTTGTTGTTGTGCTAAGTTCAGAATAGCTGTTTATCAGTCCATACTAGACATGAAGCCTTTTCCTCTGAAGCCCTTGCTTTATAGTCCTTATATTATTGTTTACAACTTCATCTTCCTGTCCTTTTTAGTCATACAATATACTTGGCAGTTTTTCATGGCACCCTTTCTTTCTCATAGTTAATCTCAAGTTTCCTGTACTTTATAACCTTTTAGACTTTTAGCTTTTTTGTTTATTTGGGATATTTTTTTTCTTTTTGACATGGCTTTTTTCCTCCCTTAATTCAGTAAAGATTTATGTATTTATTTATGATGGACTGGCTATAGTATTAGGTGAGAGGTCTGAATGACATAGTTCTGCCTATTTTTGGTTTACATGCTACTTGGAAAGTTAGTGTAAGAACACAGTTAACTATAGAATAAAGTAAGTAGTCTAGTATAAGTGCTAAATGAGCAGTACCCCCTCCTGCTACAAGTTATCAAATGCAAATGATTTTTCACCTGGAGTAACAGAGATGGTGTTTTGGGTTGAATCCATAACAATGAAAATGAGAAGTAGCTTCAGAGTTCGTAAGTAGGTATGTTGTATATACAGGTTAGACAAAAGTAGGTTCATAGTTATATGTGAAACCTAAGAGTTTATTCTTATGTTGTTATTAGTTATTGTTATTATTTTCCATATGAACATCTATAAACCTACCTTCACTCCACTCTATCAATATAATATTTATAATTTATGTAGCCACAGAATATTTGGAGAAATCTTTTGTGAAACAGTAAGATGCTCCTACTAAGTGAGAAAGCAGAATGTTAAACTTCATAAGATGGATGCATATTTTTAACTGAAAGGAAACATGTCAAACGTTAAGTCAACATCTGCTTTATCTGCCATGAACATTCATTAACAAAAAATTATTTTTAAAGGACTACTTGTTTCCTGTTTTCTAATTGTATTATCATTGTGCTGTGTTGAATAGGTTTTTTGCTTTAGCCTTGTATGCTCACTTTTTAGATGTAATTCTCTCTGCTAGTTTTTTTTTTTTTCCCAGAGAAAAGCTTATTTATTTATTTATTTATTTATTTTAAAGATTTTATTTATTATTTTTAAAGAGAGGGGAAGGGAGAGAGGCAGAGAGGGAGAGAGACATCAATGTATGGTTGCCTTTCACTTGCCTCCAGCTACAGTCCTGGCTGGAGACCTGGCTTGCAACCTGGTTATGTGCTTTGGCTGGGGAATCGAACCAGTGACCTTTGGGTTCGAAGGTTGGTGTCTTATCCACTGTGCCACCAGCCAGGGAAATCTGCTAGTTTTTTTAACTTTGCCTAGGTCTACCAGGATTGCATGATCTCCCTACTTGTTTTCACACTTTTATGTGTGGAAATAGTGTGGAATAGGGAATTTGACAGATCAAAACAAAGGTTAAATTCCAGTTCACATTTATTAGCTACGTAAATTTAAGGCACCTACGTAAACGAGTTTCCTCGTTTGTAGAAATGTAGGTTTAATCAAGTTGTTTTAAAGACAAACTCAAGGTAACTAGTAGGGAATTTATGGTATCTTCCTTCCATCACTCTCAGCTAGTAAAGAGACTATAGACAATAATAACCATCTTAAACCATTTTCATGTTTCTTTAATACCATAGAGTATTATAAGAATTAATTCAACAGTCTCTGTGGAAAGGCTCATGGTAGATGTGAAGGTACTAGACAGTGTATCAGTCAGGATGTGCTGGCTGTTCTCCCATAGTGCTGTAGCACTGTCATAGTGCCATGGCATTGTCACAGTGAGTGTGGAGGTTGGATGTCTAGTGTAGCACAGTGAGGGCTCAGCCTGGTTCTCTGATGCCTGTTCTGTGTGCTTTCTCAGTCCTCAGACAGACACTAGCTGGCTCAGCAGTGCCAAGTGCCTCATCCAAACTTAACTTTCTTTACAAGGAGAAAGATCCCTTTCTGGGCATCATCTTCAGGACTTTAGTTTCTCAGCCTCAGGACTCTTCATATTTTAGTACAGGTAATTTTGTGTGTGAGAGGGGTACTGTCCTGTGCATCCCTTGCCTCTACCTACTAGATCCCAGTAGCACCACAACCACCACCAATTATAACAACCGGAAATGTTTTCAGACATGGTCAGATGTCTCCTGGGAGGCGAATTGCCTAACAGAGAACTAGGAGCTCTTCAGGAGTGAAGACAACTTTGTCAGAAATGCCTGCAAGATCTTTTCCCCCTTAGCCCCAACCTCATTCTATCTGCTTGCCAGTATGCCCATTCTTCAGTCAGTGACTGGCATGAACACCATCATGATTGGTTTAGAAATTAGCTTTCTCACCTGAAAGGAAGGACCTAATGAAAATGGGTTTTGTTGTGAGGGTGGGGGGTTCTGGATGTTGGTTAGGTAACAGCAGAGTCTGCTAATAAGGGGTAAAAAATATTCACTGTAAAATTGCTTATCTGTGGCAAGGACTTTTATTGAGGGTGCTGTGTTGAAAAATGCAGGCAATTTGACTATTGGGTCTGCAAGAGTTATCATTATAAACAATAATAAGGGGGTGACTATAACAGTAGGTGAAGACTAGGTTTATGTTCATCTTTTTCATCATTGACCTGTAGTACCTAGCACAGATCCTAACAGATAACAGCATATGCTTAATGAAATTCTCCTGAATGAATGCATATAAAAGAAAAGGTCACCCTGGCTGATGTGGCTCAGTGGATTGAGCACTGGCCTGTGAACCAAAGGGTCGTCAGTTTGATTTCCAGTCAGGGTACATGCCTGGGTTGCAAGCCAGGTCTCCAGCCAGGTTCCCAGCTGGAAACACACAAAAGGCAACCATACATTGATGTTTCTCTCCCTCCCTACCCCTCTCTCTAAAAAAATAATAAAATCTTTAAAAAAAAAAAAAAAAAAAAAGGTTAGGCCCTGGCTGGGTAGCTCAGTTGGTTAGAGCATCGTTCTGATACTTCAGGGTTCTGTGTTTGATCCTGGTCAGGGCACACGTAAGAATCAGCCAATGAATGTGTAAATAAGTGAAACAACAAGTCTCTCTTTCTCAAATCAGTCAATTTTTTTTTTTTTTAAAGACCAATCAGAATACTCGCATTAGTGAAATGGTGTTTTGGACTTAGTGAGCAGTGCAGTTGCCTGAAATGAAGACTCATGTAGAACCACCCCCATTTCTTCAAAATAAACTGTATTCAGCATCAAAGGAATTATGCTTTGGTCTAAATGGTACCTTTTAAAGTAAGCATGAAATATTTGACTGATTATATTGATGATACTTCATTAGGTTTCTTGCATTTCCTCCTTTAGAACTTAACCTATTTATGTAACATTGATAAGAACTCTTGATTGGACCATCAATTTATTAACATATATTCTATACTTATATATTGTACATTAGACATGAGACAAAGGACAAATTTAAAAGGATTAGATAAATATAAATATTACGGTACTATTTCAAAATATGATTCGATAATACAAAATATTTATTACTTTTTAAACATTTGATTAGAACAAAGTAATTAACTGAGTCATTGACTTTTTTTGGAGTGAGGAGAAGTGATGGACTTCTTGATTGTGATGAAAGTATCGTAGGTGTGTGCATATGTCTAGAGTAATATGATTAAATATTTAGTATATGCAGTTTTTTGCATACCAGTTATACACCTCAGTGAGTCTGTTAAAAAAAGGACCAGTGACAGGGGAGAGGGGGGACCAGTGACAAACAATGAGTGCTGGCAAGGACATGGAGAAAAGGGAACCCGGGTGCATTGTTTGTGGGAATGCAGATTCGTGCAGCCACTATGGGAAACAATATGGAAACAAAAATGGAACTGCCTTTTTACCCAGCAATTCCACTGCTAGGATTATACCCGAAGAACCTTGAAACATCAACTCATAGGAACCCTGCGCACCCCTATGTTAATAGCAGCGCTATTTACAATAGCCAAGTGCTGGAAACAGCCTATGTGACCATCAGTGGATGATTGGATCAAAAAAATTTGGTACATTTACACAATGGAATACTACACAGTAGAAAGAAAGAAGCAACTCCTACCTTTTGTGACAACATGGATGGAACTGGAGAGTATTATGCTTAGTGAAGTGAGCCAATCAGTGAATCAGTGAAAGATAAATACCACATGATCTCACCTAATATAGGAGACTAATGAACAAAACAAACAAGCAAACAGAACCAGAAGCATGGAAACAAGAAATAGACTTTCATTGTGTGTGTGGGGGTGGGGGGCGGGGGGGAGGCAAAGAAGGGGAACAGTTTAGTCAGGGAATTAGCATGGATGACCCATGGACATGGACAACATGTGAGATTGATTGACTGGGTGGGGAAAAAATGGGATAAATGTAATACAACAACAATAAATAAAATTTTAAAGTAAAATTAAATAAATAAAGGACTGGTGACGCCCCTTATGGGCAAATAAAAATGAACCCTAGCTGTATCCTTTCTTGGTCCCCAGGGATGAATGTGAAATAGTAATAGATCTTACTGACTTTGTTTCTTTAGTATTTTCCTTTTCTACTAGTTTTGTGATTTTTGCCTTATTTTTGGTTTGTTTACAGCTAGCTAAGCTGTTCCTCATTGGTAGCAGCAATGGGAGTTCGGCTTTACGGTTTGAATACCCATTGATCTCTATAGAGGTTAATGTTTCTACCTATCTAACCTCTTTTGAGTGGAAGACAACAGAGAATCTGCTTTGTCAACCTTTTTTCTCCAATTATTTGAATTTAGGTGTTGCTTACTAAAAAATATGTTCTTTTCATAAAAGTTACAAGCAATAATTAAGTTACAAAAACAAGACTGAGAATTCCTCTTCAAATTTCCACTTCACTATACAGCACAGCATTACCTGTGAACTTGGCTTTGTTAGCCTTTTAAAAGTCTTTTCCAATTATATGTCTACTTTGTGTTCAAATCAATTTAGATTTTTATAATCCTGGGAGGAGATCAGCTCTTTGATATTTGGACTGGTAAGAGTTTATATTTCTGTAATTACTCGCTACTCCTGTCTGAGATTTTAGAATTGACTTTAGAAAGAATACTCTTTCTCTGTATGTCTATGTGTCTATAATTCAAAAAGGTCTTTACCTGTACAAATTAAAAAGGATTAAATAAACATGAACTAAGATTTTATTCTAATATTTCAAAATATTTTTATTAAACATTATTTGGTTACAGTGATTAACTGTATGAGTCATTACTTTTTAAAATCTTGGTATACCACTAAGGAATATAGTAATCACTAGTTCTTTCAGAAAAAAATAATACAGGGAATTGGTTAAGTAAGTGTTGGAAGACTGAAAAAGCAAAAAGGGTCATTGTGGAAGGGAAAACAAAGGGAAGAGGCTGGGGTTATCAGAACCTCAAAGAGCAGAGGAGCTTCACAGAGCTGGTGTCAGTACTTCTAAGGGGGTGCAGTGAAGCATTGCATCTCCGCATGTCAGAAAGAAAAGCTGGAGACTCGAACCAACTGCCAGCACTGCCAGGCAGTGCTGGTGCAAAGAGCAAGCCAAAAGGAGAAGGTCCCTTCTTCCTTCCTCTTCCTCCTGCCTTCCAGTCTCTTCAGCCACCTACTGCTGGTGGTGGAACCTAACAGGAAGCCAGCTAAGGAAGGAAAAATGTAGTTTGTAGAGTAGTTCCACATTACAAAGAGTGAGTGTGAATGAAGTTCAAAGACAGTAGTTTAATGGGTGACATGCTAAACTCTTGAATGAAGCAGATATTCAAAGAACTGGTCACAGGTTCAACTGATTATTATTATTTTTTTTAATGGCAGTCGTAATTAGAATACCTCAGTGTGGTGAGCCAATTTTCTATAAGGGTCAGATTTTAAATATTTGAGGCTTTGGCTATTTGAGGCTTTGCAGGCCATAAGGTATCTGTCTCCAATACTTAGCTCTGCCTTTGTAGCTGAAAGCAGCCTAGATAGCATGTAAACAAATAAACAATAAAACTTTATTTATAGAAACAGGCAATGGATTTGGCCCCATGCACTAAATGGAAATGTAGTGCATTTCCATATAGGGTGAAGTTCATTGATGATATATGATAGTCCATATGGATTCATGTTTGGAATAACCTGAATACTTTATCTTTGAGAGCTCATCTCTTTAAATCTAATTAGATTAATTTTAAATCCTCTTGCTGGCTAAAGAAGGCCTATGAAAAGCACTAGGGGAAGTGTTAGCTCTGCCATTCTTTTGTTCACTTAGGATTGCATTATTAGTATTATCTTTAATCCATAGTTTCTTTATAGGAATGTTTTTAAGCCACCTACTCATTTTGTATGCTTTAGTTAAAAATTTGTGTAGTTGTACAACAATGAGAATATATTTCATGCCACTGAATTATACACTTAAAAATTGTTAAAATGGTAAATTTTATGTTATATGTACGTTACCACACACACAAAAATGATGTAACTCGGCTTGCATATGTATACTTGTTATGGAGCATTGCACTTGTTTAGATGTCTCAAGTACTGGAAGTGGTTGGCTGGCACTGAAACCTCACTAAAGTGCCAATCACCTCCCATATATTAAATTCATAAAGCTTGATTTCTTAATAGTTTTAGATAAAATAAAATGTAAATAGAATATTTCATACTATCTCCTACTCCCAGTGGATCATCCTGGCTATAGATGTACCCACTGGAGAGAGACCACTGGATGTAGAGACCTGTTTCCTGATGGAATGGTTTGATTTAATACTCAGGCAGTACATTGATAATTTTGCAAACTGGACTTTTCTCTAGTTCTTCTTCTGCCAACATATATTGCTAATGGTGTCATCCTGACTTTGCATTTGCATGCCTACTCTCCCATTCCTAATCCATCTTTGCTTTTTTCATCCATATTTCTATGGCACTTTATATAAGCTTCTATTATAACTCATCACATTGTATTTTAGTTATTTGCTTACATACCTCACCTCCTCCCTTTTTGAGTAGTTTGTCTTAATCATATACTGCATTCCCAGCCATGGCACACAGCATGCCCTCACCAAATGCTTTTATTAAATTATCGGAATTAAGCCCTGGCTGGTGGCACAGTGGATAAGGTGCCGGCCTGCGAACCCAAAGGTCGCTGGTTTGGATCCTAGCCAGGGCACATAACCAGGTTGCAAGCCAGGTCTGTAGCTGGAGGCAGGTGAAAGGCAACCACACATTCTGTCTCTCTCCCTTCCCCTCTCTCTGAAAATAATAAATAAAATCTTTTAAAAATTGTCAGAATTTAACGTAGACATTGACCAACTTCTTAGTGGTCATAATTAATCTGAGCTGTTTATGGTGGCACAGCCAGCTCTTTCTCCCCTTCATAATTTTGGTCAGCCTTAGTTTTTTTCAGAGGCCTGTATCTTCTGCCAGCCACAGCCCTTTTTCATACCAATACTTGGAATTAGGAAGAATTGGACACAAGTCTTCCTACTGGTGTTGATTAATTCATTAAATATGTATTGACTGAGTGCTACGTGTCAGAAATCCTGCTGGGGATACCACAGTGAGCATTTTATATACAAGGAAACTGAGGTTGGATGACAGGTTTAAGATGATATACTTGTATCAAATTATTGACAGAACTGCAACTAGATCCTAGGTCCATTGTGTAGGAGGAAGTTGCTTCCAAAAGAGTTACAGCAGGAAAGTTGGGATGATATGTGTGAAGGGGGTGCTTGTGATCATCCTGACCTCTACTTGAGTACTTTCAGTAATTAAGGAGCCCAGTCTCTCAAAGGAAGTACCTTACATTTATTTAGACCATATTGACGTTCCATTTGGCATACCAGTCACCTGGTCCACCTTTTTGGGTTGTCACATGGGGATCACAGTACAGACTCAGTTCAGGATTCTCTGTGAATGGATGGTTTGGAGAATTCTATGGGGTCTTATGCCCTGACTATTAGGGGAGTAGTTGGCTGATATGTGGCAGCTAGACAGAGTCGAAGAGACAAAAGGTGGCTGGCTGCCCTGTTGCTGATGTGGGTCTTGGTATGGCCTCTGCAGGATCAGGTCCATGTGGTCCTTGTCATGATGGTTCAGAAATTGTTTACCCAGAAGTGATAATATTCTGAGAAAAGAGATTACATTAACCAAAAGCACTAAAAACAGACTTATAAGTCAGAATACCAGCTTATTGTGGGAAATGTGTATTTGGCTCAGAATCTGTAATCTGTCTAAACCGGGGATTCCCTCCCACTGAACTCTAATCTGGTACCAAACAAAAATCAGAGTTTTGCTTGCTTGGTAAGCATGAAATTAAGAGCCAGCTGAATAGTATCATCCTGAGCTTCAGTTTATGAGAATTGGTTTTCTACCTTGAAGTATTTGTTGAACAACTGCCAGACATTCAGAATGAAACCATCCAAACCTATGAGAGGAGACTACTGAATATTCGCTCTTTCACTTTTCTGATATGCATTTGTCAAAAACATTACCAGTTTTTTATGAAGGTCAGAACTGATTAAGATTTCTAAGAGTACTGCTTATTTCATATTCACTATTACTTGGGCAATACGTGGAATCTATTATTTCATGAAATTTGTGGTACTTTGTGCTACTTAATATGATTGAGGAATAGCTTACCATTTTCACTTTGATTCCTGTAACACTCTGCCTAAACGATTAATGCATTTTCTACTTTCACTGAGCACTTTCTATGGGCACACTGACTGTAGTCCCTATTTTTCTCCAGGGTCATCTAGTAGCAGGCACCCAAATCAGGCAACTCCAAAGAAAAGTGGTTTAAAGAATGGCCAAATGAAGAATAAAGATGATGAGTGCTTCGGGGATGATATTGAAGAGATCCCAGATACAGATTTTGATTTTGAAGGGAACCTAGCCTTGTTTGACAAGGCAGCTGTATTTGAGGAAATTGATACCTATGAAAGGAGAAGTGGTACCCGATCCCGAGGCATTCCAAATGAGAGGCCTGCACGGTACCGCCACGATGAGAACATCCTGGAGTCAGAGCCCATCGTCTACCGACGCATCACAGTACCCCACAATGTGAGCAAGGAGTTCTGCACAGGTGAGTTGCACCAGGTCCCACAACCCCCTGGCTTCTCTTCCCTTCCTGTTATTCTTGAAACATAATGACCCAGATTTGGAGTCAGAATCTTGTCTGACTCCACTTAAGTGGCTTGGTGGTTAGCCCATTATTATTGTCTCTTGGGGGATGGTGGTGGCCAATACAGCATAATGACGTACCATTGTTGGGTAGTTGATTTCTCTTCATGTCTACTTATATCCTGCATCTGCCAGGGTCTGGTCTGCTGTTCATATAATGCATTATGTTAATAACTAAATGCACAGGGGCCAGCTGTCTAGATTTACATAGTCAAATCTGTTTTCACTTTGGCTTCCTGTACATTTTAGCAGAAGTTCAACTTTGTTTTACTAGTTGTTTACTGGGATTAAAAAACAGATGGAGATGCATGGTTGACATCACTGGTTAAAACTAGGGTTTCAATAAATTACATTTGTTTACAGCACTGTTTTCATCTCCTGCTAGCCCTGGTCATTGAGGGTTGGCTAGTCGTAATTCTCATGTAACAAAAAAGTGAATTGGTAGTTATGTATGACTTATCACCGTATACAATAGTTTAGACCATGATTTTTAACCTTTTTTCATCCGACGGCACACATAAACTAATTACTGAAATTCTTCAGCACACCAAAAGATATGTTTTTTGTCTATCTGACAAAAAAACAGTCATAATTGTTATTCATTCACACCAGACACCTGTTGTTGTGTCGGGTGTTGCTATTTTCTTATTTGACAATCTAAGGGAAAAGATATCAGTGTCCCTGGCTAAATAGGTATTGTGTGTTTTAAGAGTTCTTGTAGCACACTGGTTGGAATTTTCTTTTGGCATTAGAATTTTCAAACATATAGCACTAGAGGCAGATAAAAGCAGCTGTGGGAGAGGTGGTCTGCCTTCCTCCCAAACCATATTCTTAACTGGGCTTCCTGGAATACAGTTTTTAAACCATTGTTATTGAATGATCTGAAGCTAAAAGAAGAATTATAATCATTTTAATAGGTAGGGAAGAAACTGAGCATAATCATTTTGGTTTAAAGTTTTTTTATATTTTATTTATTATTTTTAGAGAGAAGGGCAGGGAGAGAGGGAGAGCGATATCAATGTATGGTTGTCTTTCACCTGCCTCCAACCACGAACCTGGCTGGAGACCTGGCTGGCGACCTGGCCCTCTGCCTCTGGGTTTGCAGGCTGTGCCTTATCCACTGAGCCACCAGCGAAGGCTGGTTTAAAGTTTTAAATATAAAGAATGTAAAATTTTTATTTGGTAATTATTATTATTATTTTATTTTTGGAGAGAAAAGGGGAAAAGAGAGAAATATCAAATTTTTTTCTACTTATTTATACATTCATTGGTTGATTCTTGTATGTGCCCTGACCGGGGATTGAACCCACAACCATGGTGTATCGGGACAATTCTAACCAACTGAACTACCATGCTAGGGCTAAGTATAAATTTTGAATGCTGGTAGTGGTTATAGGGAGAATTATGGAGACAACTTAATTACATTTGGAAGAAAGTCAGATCTGTCATGACTTTTTGTAGACAACAATAGGGCTCTGTTTTATTTGCTTTTGCTGAGTATAGAAGCTTGATTGTGCTTTCCAAGTGAAAAGAACAAGAAGCAGACTGTTAAGTGAAGGAAGACTCTTTCCTTAAGAGTCCTTTTCCTTAACTTAATTGTTTGTCTTTTCACTAGCAGGCGTACCTCTTTACTAAGGCAGTTTTCTTAAATGACACTGAGTGTATCTTGCTGACCGCCTTTGATTTTTACCAGCTGTTGTAAAGCAAACAGTGTAGTTCAGAATCAGGCTTAATTTAAGTGGCCAGGTTTTAAGCGTTTCAAAGGCAGCTGCCATCCAGCAGGTCTGGTAGTGCGCTGCCTGCTACAGTGAAGGCATGCTCGCCGTGGCAGCAGCCTCTAAGCCATTGCTGGCTAATGGCTCCGCTCCTCCTCTTGGTAATACTCTTCATCAGCTGTGGGGGTGGGGAAGTGGTCTGTTGATTAGGAAAACACATTTAGGAAGCAATTAAATTTTGGTCTTTTTAAAAATTCAAGTCTTTGCTCTCTGGAAAGCCTTTTTGAGTCCTTGGATAGTGCTGCAGTGTCCAACAGTCACAGGTGGTCAGACATTCCTTCAGCACAGACTTACCCTTCCAAATAATTGTTATCATTGACCAAATCATGTGTATTAACTTTGGCTATAAAATGCTAGATTGGTGTGCACAGTCTATATGTTCTGTGGGGAGAGGTCCATAAAGAACACTGGTTAGGAAAGTGGTAAGGCTTCAGAGAAGAATCTTTGCTCAGTGTTTATAATACTCTAAAAGAAATGTTTAAGGTACTTTGTGTTAGTCAAAACATTGTGCTTATTATTGTGGGTCACTCAAAGACAGTCCTTGTGTTCAAGATATTCAAATGTAATAGGAAATGACAATTGACTACATGTGCTTTGAGTCCAGGGAGCATGTACCTTTTATTGAGAAGCAAGGAGGGGTCTTGAAGGCTGGCAGATGCTGGTAAGGGAAGGGAAATCAGCCCTTGGCTAGCTTGGCCTGGGCAGAAAGTTGGTGTTGGGGAGTAGCAGGAATTTAAAATAGCTTTGGACAAGAGCACAGAGAACTTTGTGTGCCGATGCTGTCCTTGGCCTTTGGCCATGGGGAACAATGGAGGGGTTCTGAAAAGGGCATGATCCAAAATCTCTTTTAGAAAGACTTTAAGTCTAAGAAGACTGGTCTCATGATAGAATTCTGGGTAGATGAGAGAAGAGACTAGAATAGACTAAAGGCCATTTAGGATCATGACATAACTAATGTACCAGGGGTTTGGACCTCTGAATGGAAAGAAAGACAAAGATGTGAGAGAGGTGACAAAAGGGAATTTGACAGGATTTGATTGGAAACAAGTGGAAAGGGATTGCTTTGATCAGGGAGATTGAAAGGCATTAAACACAGGAGGCAGGAAGAACAGCATTGAGAGTCTAGTTGCAGTTAGATTACACAGGTTTGTAGTGGGCCACTGTTCTGTAGTGCTTTGTGGCTGAGCCCAGCGAAAGCAGATTCCAGAGTTTCCACATCAAGGAACAGAGAGGTGAGGGAGCTGTTAACTATTAAAGGTTTCAATGAGGTAGCTTTGGTAGAGCCAGAATTGAGTTCCATGGCCAAAAGGGGGCTGCTGAGCCTGTTTCCTTATCTGTAAAATGGGATAATACTTGCAAATGAGATCCTGTGGAAAAGCAGCTAGTGCAGCATTCCTTTACTAATTGTTCTCATCAGTATGTGACTTCAAATGTGAATTGCAAAGGCTGTCTCAGTAGGGTAATTTCAAAGCACCAACACTTTAAAAATTTCAGTTATGTGCTAGGCACCATTCTATATGTTCTGAGTAACTCATTGTGCAGTACCTCAGAGGCTCTAGAGCATAGGATAACCTAATGCATAAGCAAACAAATAATGGAAATGTGTGCAGGGGTTAGAGGTGACGGAAAGGGGAGAGGACACAGGCTGGTTCAGGAGAAGCAGTGTCATATGGAATGTTTCTGGTTCCTCACTTCTGTATGTGCTCATTCATCTCAGCTAGTTTTCATGGCATCTCTGTGTTTCAGTAAATCGTTAGGAATGACTTTAAAGTGTTTTGAATTCTTCACCCTCTGGGTACTAATAAATTCCTCTCAGGTGTATCTATTCAAGAACCCTTTCTTTTGGGTAGAATTTTAAATTAACTTCTACCATTTGTTTCACACTGTGTAACCATCTGTCCTCGAGTAAATGGAAGCTCAGATGGGGGCAGTGGGGTGCAATAGATGCAAGCACTGAATTTCCACAGGTGTCCCCCCTGCTTTGCCTGAAAGATGTTCCTCTGCCTCCACACTCCTTGCTGAGATTTGGAGAGCAGCAAGTGAATGAAAATGACCTGAAGTAGCATTACCGTTTACTGTCTTTCAGACGGATCAAAATTCGAACGAGGCACTCTGGTTTGAGCTCCCTTTGAGTCAGCACCACTTACCCATACCCATTTCTGT
The DNA here is from genome assembly GCA_004026585.1 of Noctilio leporinus. Lineage (NCBI taxonomy): Eukaryota > Metazoa > Chordata > Mammalia > Chiroptera > Noctilionidae > Noctilio > Noctilio leporinus. The sequence continues at coordinate 5,662 of PVIW01013865.1, read as the reverse complement.
TGGTAAAGCAGTTCAGCTTCCTACTCTGAAGGAGAGCAGCTGATGAGCCCCAGTTGATCTGTTCCTGCTGCTTTATGCTTTCCCTTTTTGCTCTTCCCACTGTAGCTAGTTAGGTCTTTGAGCTTCCGGGGGAGATGTACCCGGCTTTCAGGACAGGTTCGGCTTTCACCATTTTAGGCTGGCGGTTGTCCTCCACCGCTTGCCTTCCACATCTCCCCTTTGGCCAAGCTTGGCAGCCTCCTCTGCTTTTTGTCACCAAGAGTCCCTCAAGAACATTGTAATGTTTTCAAGACCAGCAGTGTTTTCATCTGAAAGACAAGTAATCAGGAAATCCGCTTTGTATATGTATTCAAAAGGAATTCAGGAAAAAATAAATCTTTGTGTTTAAAAGTGGTCATTGAAGAATTTTATCCTGAGGATAATGAGACCTCCTTTAGTAGTAGTTGTGCTCCTGATGAGATCCCTCTCATTCAGAGAATCAAATGTCTGCTCTGGTCGAGTTGGTCATGATCTCATTGCCTTCCCAAACCATTGACCCATGTGGTTTCTGCCTTGATCTCTCCATGACCCCAATTCCCCATCCTGTGTTTACAGGTTAGACCACATGCTACAGGGATACCATTCTCAGGGAGGCATGTCTTCTACACCTTAAGAGAGCCACAGGGAGATAAGAGGTAAATTCTAGGAGGGGGATTAGAATACCTGCACTAGCACACCTGTGTTCATGAAGTGCTTCCACAGCTTTTCATTGAGCAGAAGCTCATGAGTCTATTTTCTGAAATTGTGTCTCCTGCATGTAGAATTCCTTGATAGTGACTTGGTGGATGGATTTGGGGAACCTTAGATTCTAGCAGATCTTCCAGTGCCAGGAGTGGAGGGAGTGGTCAGTCCCTTTCACATGGAATCCTTTAGAGTTTCTGGGCCTGGGTAAAATAGGTAAAATCAGGCACACTTGTCTTAGGCCTGAAGGTCTGGCTCTAAGTCCTGGCAATCTCATGAGGTTTTAGAGGAGTACTGTTAAGACTAATGTCTTGGTTAGACTCTTCTCCCAGTGCTGCACACTTGTGCTTCCTGCAGTCTCTCTGGAAAAGATCTCCTGGCAGTTTGTTGCCAAAATACTAATTAAAGAGTTTAAGCTCAAACTAAGGCTAGGGAATCTGGAGCACAGCACATATGGCCTGACACCGAGGTTGTGATGAAGCTGCCAGTGGTCATTCTAGAAACTGAGTTGGTCTTGACAAATATTTGCTAATGTGTGACCTTTTACCATTTCTGAGCCAAAGGTACCTGGCCAGAGTGAGAAAGAAGTTTGATTTCAATGTATCCACAATCCTCCTTAAATTCAACACATTACAGTTAAGTCGATCATTCATACCCTTGACTCTGTCATTCCTTTTTCTTTCAGAGGAATCATAATTTTTGAAGTATCCAGCATGAAACTTGCAGCCAGCATTGCCTGTTCCTTCTCATAACAGTTTATGATTAGCAAGGACCCCGGAGGCTATTTTCTCTCTAATTTAACAGCTGGTGTGGCAATTCCTTTAGTAGCAGCCCTGACGAGGACTTTTCCTTTATTCTCAGCATTCATTTTCTTGTGCTACCCCACAGATTCCTGTGTCCCTTGAAGTTAATTCTGAAAGATCGTTTTGCCCCCATTTTCTAGTCCTGTCAGCTTCATCCTGCATATAACAACTTGGCTTTTAAAGCCTTCTGATGTCAGTCTCTGGGCTCCAGGCAGCCTCTGGAACTTAGTTCAAGGTTCTTCCCCACCTGACCTAGAGTGTGCGCTCTCTCCCTTCTTAGTGTAACTACGATCTTGCCTATCTTTCAAGGTACCGTTTAGGTTGAGAATTTGACACCTACCTGCAGCTCCTGGTTTGAAATGCATACTTTGCACTTGTGCTCAGAATAACACAATTTAGTTGTGCACTCTCTGATACTCGCACATATTTTTTGTTTCCAGGGCAACTGTGAGACTGTAGGAACAGGATCTTTAGTCATAGTCTTTTTTTCATTTGCACTTTTTAATTCTTTTTTAAATTATATTTTATTTATTATACTATTAGAGTTGTCCTGACTTTTCACCATTTGCCCCCCCCCCCCCAAGTATCCCCTAGTCTCTCAGGCGATCCCCACACCATTGTTCATGTCCATGGGTCATGTGTATAGGTTCTTGGTCCACTCCATTTACTGTACAATTCTTAACATCCCCATGGCTGTTTTGTAATTACCAGTTTGTACTTAATCCTCTCACCTCTTCACCCATTCACCCACACCTCCCACTCATCTAGCAACCATCAAAATGCTATGCATACCCATGATTCTGTCTCTGTTCTTATTTGCCTAGTTTGTTTTTTAGACAGAATTGCTGGCTTGTATTTATTGCCATTTTATTGTTCATACTTTTAATCTTCTTTTTCTTAAATAGTTGTTTAACATTTCATATAATAATGGTTTGGTGATGAGAAACTCCTTTTTTCTTATCTGGGAAGCTCTTTATCTGCCCTTTGATTCTAAATGATAGCTTTACCGGATAGAACAAACTTGGCTGTAAGTCCCTGTTTTTCAACTTGAACATTTCCTGCCAATTTCCCTTCCAGCCTGCAAAGTTTAGTTTGAGAAATCAGTAAATACTCTTATGGAAATTCCCCTATAATTAAGTTCTTTTCTCTTGCTACGTTTTTTTTAAAAGATTTTATTTATTTATTTTTAGATAGAGGGGAAGGGAAGGAGAAAGAGGAGAGAAACATCAGTTGCCTCTTGTGTGCCCTGAACTGGGAATCGGGGACCTGGCCCACAACCCAGGCATGTGCCTTGACTGGGAATCCAACCAACAACTCTTTGGTTTGCAGGCTGGTGCTTAGTCCACTCAGCCCCACCAGCCAGGGCTTTTCTTTTGTTACTTTTAAGATTCTCTCTTTGTCTTTATCTTTAACATTTGGCATTTTAATTATTATGTGTCTTGGGGTGGGCCTCTTTACATTCATCTTGTTTGGGACTTTCTGTGCTTCCTGAACTTGCATATCTATTTCCTTCACCAAATCAGGGAAGTTTTCTTTCGTTATTTTTCAAATAGATTTCGAGTTTCTTGCTGTTTCTTTTCTACTTCCGGCACCCCTATGTTGCAGTCATTGGAGCTTTTGAAAGTTGTCCCAGGAGTCTACTTATACTATCCTCATTTTTGGGGGATTCTTTTTTCTTTTTGTTATTCTGATTGGTTGTTTTCTGCTTCCATATGTTCCATGTCATTGATTTGATTCTTGGCTTCATCCATTCTGTTGTTTCGCTGTAAATTGTTCTTTATTTAAATTAGTGTATCTAATAGGATCTATTTTATGGTTTCTATATTTTTTTCTTACTATCTCTCTGTTTAAATTCTCACTGAGTTCATTCTTCCCTTAAGTTCCTTGAGCATCTTTACAACCAGTGCTTTGAACTCTTCATCTGATAGATTGCTTATCTCCAATTTGTTTAGCTCTTTTTCTGGAGTTTTGGTCTGTTCTTTCATTTGGGCCATGTTTCTTTGTCTCCTCAATTTGGCAGCCTCCTACGTTTGTTTCTGTGGATTAAGTAGAGCTGCTTTGACTCTCGGGTCTTGGTAGTGTGGCCTAATGTAGTAAGTGTCCTGTGGGGTCCAGTGGCACAGCCTCCCCTATCACCCAAGCTGTGTACTTGATGTGTGCTTTTCATGTGGACTAAGTACACCCTCCTCTTATAGTTGAGCCTTGATTGATGTTGGCAGGTCAGTGGGAGGAATTTACCTACAGCTGGCGGTGACCACTGACCACCAATCTCCGACCTCTGTGGAGGATCTGCTGCACAGGGCCAGGTTGGTGGTGTTTTGACGTGGTCTGTAGCGGTTCACTGGGTGCACTAGCCCTGGGGTTTCACTGGTGGTGCAGGCCAAGGTCTCCACCTGTGTTTTTCCTGGGGTATCCTGCATGAGGTATAAAGCAGTCTGCAGATGGCTCCTACTTGTGCTGGGCTTGGAGATTCCCAGGTGAAGCCAACCTGTGCCTCTAGGCTGATTTCTCCTAGTGCTGGGCCTGGGGGCTCACTGAGGCCAGCTGTTGCTTGTTTGATGGGATTTAGGAAGTTGTTGTGAAGCAGGAGCCAAGACCAGCCATTCATATGGAAAAGCATCTTAGGTGGTGGGCCCTTAGGTTGGATGGGACAGAATCTCTGGGGATCTCCAAAGAGGGGCGAACAGTGTTAGCCAGGTTGATGGAGTCTTAGATATGGCACCAGTTTGTAGGGGTAGGGTTTAGAATAGGGACAATGACCTCTCTTTGCCTTGAGAATGGGGACTCTTCAGTTTCTCCGGGTATACCATGGGTGCCTTTCAAGCAGCTACCCAGGTGTTGGAGCTCAGAGGGAGTGAGTGTGAGTAGGTGAGTCCGTGTGAGTAGGTGAGTCTGTGTATGGGTTCTTTAAGAGGAACTGCTTGGGCTCCAGAAGTTTCCTCTACTGACTCAATCCCCTCTGGTTTTTTCGCAGCGAGAAGTTGTGTTATGGGGATTTATCTTTCTGGCACTGGAACCCTGGGCTGGGGAACCTGGTGTGTGAGGCTGGGATGCCTCATTCCCAAGTTATGCCTTCCAGATTTTTATTCACCATACGTGTGAGGGACCAGCCTGTTACACATCTGTGCCTCACTTACCAGATGGATGTGGCTATTTCAATTCTATAGAGTTACTTATTTATTTAATTTTGTTGTTGTTGTATTATATCCATCGCTTTTTTAAAATTTAATTTTATTGTTGTTGTATTACATCCATCCCCTTTTTGCTCCCCTCTGTCCTCTTCCCCACCCACCCATTCCCTCACAAAGTCAGTCCCACATGTGTCCATGTCCATGGTTCTTCTATACTAGTTTCTTGACTAAACTGCTCCCCTTCTTTGCCTTTTCCTCCCCCCTCTCCTTTGCCCACTGAAGGTCTATTCACTGTATTCAAGTATCTGGTTCTGTTTTGCTTGTTGTTTGTTTTGTTCATTATTATCCTGTAATGGGTAAGATCATACTGTATTTGTCTTTCACTGACTGGCTTATTTCACTAAGCATAATACTCTTCAGTTCCATCCATGTTGTTGCAAAGGGTAGGAGCTCCTTCTTTCTGCTATGTAGTATTCCATTGTATAAATGTATCAAAGTTTTTTGATCCAGTCATCCACTGATGGGCACTTAGGCTGTTTCCAGCACTTGGCTATTGTAAATAGTGCTACTATGAACATAGGGGTACGTAGGTTCTTATGAATTGGTGTTTCAGGATTCTTTGGGTATAGTCCTAGTAGTGGAATTGCTGGATCAAAAGGCAGTTCCATTTTTAGTTTTTTTAAGGAAACCCCATACTGTTTTCCACAGTGGCTGCACCAGCCTACATTCCCACCAACAGTGTATGAGGGTTCCCTTTGCCCCACATCCTCGCCAACATTTGTTGTTTGTTGATTTGCTGATGATTGCCGTTCTGACAGGTGTGAGGTGGTATCTTATTGTGGTTTTAATATGCATCTCTCTGATGACTAGCAATGTTGAGCATTCTTTCATATGCCTCTGGGCCCTTTGTATATCTTCCTCAGTGAGTTGTCTGTTCAGGTCCTTTGCCCATTTTTTAATTGGGCTGTCTGTCTCCCTGGTGTTGAGTCACATTAGTTCTTTATATAT
>PVIW01013864.1:0-25606 GCA_004026585.1 Noctilio leporinus | reverse complement strand
AGTTTTGCTCATTATTGTCCCATAATGGGTGAGATCATATGATATTTGTCCTTCACTGACTGGCTTATTTCACTAAGCATAATAGTCTCCAGTTCCATCCATGTTGTTGCAAAGGGTACAAGTTCCTTCTTTCTTTCTGCTATATAGAATTCCATTGTGTAAATGTACCAAAGTTTTTTGATCCAATCATCCACTGATGAGCACTTAGGCTGTTTCCAGCACTTGGCTATTGTAAATAGTGCCGCTATGAACATAGGTGTGCATAGGTTCTTATGAATTGGTGTTTCAGGATTCTTTGGGTTTTGATCCAGCAATTCCACTACTTTTGCTGCTTTTAAAAAATAATCTTAATAGCTATTTCATTATTCTGCTGCTTTTTTTTAAAAAAAAATTTATTGTTGTTGTATTACATCCATCCCCTTTTTGTTGCTACTTTTTAACATTGTAAAAATTAAAGGTGAGTATGCTTTCTAAATCATGGTGCCCATGAAATTCAATTCAAGATCAGTGAGTACTCCCTATGTGCCAGGCATTATGGGATGGGGGAGGGGTGTAGTTCAATACAGAAGGCCAAGTGAGAGCAGAAACTGCCTTGAGTGAGAGCCAGGAATTGATAAAAGTGATAAGGGAGGATGAAACAGATGTTGAGTTCACTGGTAAGGCAATCTGGAATTACAGGGGGAAGTAGTAACACATTTCAACTCATGGGATCCAAAAACGTGTTTTTAGAGAAGGAAGTGTTTACCTTGGGCCTTGCAGGTCAAATGGAAGTTTATTATGCAGAGAAGTGAGACAAATGCATTCCAGGCTGAGGCACCTCCAAGGTACTAACACAGAGACATGAAAATGTTTGGAATGTACAAAGGACTGTAGATATTTCAGTTAATTTAGGTTAGACTTTTTATTTATTTATTTTTTTGCTATTTAAAATATTATTGCCATGAGCAATCATACGCATATGTCTCTATAAATTTATCCAATTGTTTTCTGAACATAAGTATCCAAGATCAATGGATCAGAAATCCCTTTTAGGCCTTTGCATTCATAATATTATATTACCCTCCCAAAAAGTTGTGTCACCATCTCCTGTATGAAAAAGTTGGTTTTACCACATCTTTCCCTGAATTTATCATGACTTTCAAAAAAATATATCACAAAAAGGTCTTTTTATTTGTCACCATTAAATGTCTGAATTTTAAACAGATTTCTGGACTGGGGGCTCATATCCATCAGCTCGTTCAACTTGAGCTGGTCTCATCCCCTGTAGCTTTTCCAGAACTGCTACCTTCACCATGAAGCTCCATGAGTTTTCTCAATTCAAATTTGGGCTTCTTCACTATTTTGACTTTCCTAACAAAGACATCATGAAGTAGATAAATAGATTGGCAAGCCTTTTTCTGTGTCTTTTCCAACACTATCTGGAATCAATTTATTGACCACTTCTTTCAAGTCATTTGTCTACTCTTCTTGGGTCATGATTTCCATCTTCTTCCGGATTTGGCAGACCTGCTGATGCTGAGTGTAAGAGGTCTTCTGAATCTGATTGTTGTGTTTCTTAGTAAAATCAACACAGAACAGATGAAGCAAATACCCATCGGTATTTTTTTTTAAAGATTTTATTTATTATTTTTAGAGAAAGAGGTAGGAAGAGAGGCAGAGAGGGAAAGAGGCATCAATGTATGGTTGCCTTTCACCTGCCTCCAGCTACAAACCTGGCTGGAGACCTGGCTTGCAACCTGGTTATGTGCCCTGGCTCAGAATCAAACCAGTGACTTTTTGGTTTGCAAGCTGGTGCCTTATCCACTGTGCCCAGCCAGGGCTCCATCGGTAATTTTGACATCAACATGAGCTTCAACCATGGTCTGCCACTTTTTGACCATGGAGCACATTTTGTCATCCCTAAGATCCGTGCTATGGAAATTAGTCAGGTAGATTTGCCTTGAACATCCTCAGTAATTAGCTTGAATTTTCTGAATGCAACTTCATCATTCTGCAGATCAGCTAAGCTCACTTCAAAAACACGACCCTTCATACCATTAGATGCAAGTTTGGTTCCTTGAGTTTTCATGACTAGTGTTTTTCCAATATTTTTTATATTGAACATAGCTGGTGCTTTCACATCATAACCATCTTTCTTAGAAAGTGGATCAACCACTTTCTTCTTTGCTCCCTTTTTGCTGCCTTTTGTAAGGAGCTTGTTCTTGTCTACCACCATAGTACTGCACAGAGAACCAAAAGCTATCGTGACTTTTTAAAATATATAAACTTATTTTTATGAATTTAGTTTTAATTTTTTAGATTGGGTCAAAATCAAATCATATTCCACATTGATTACTATGAAATATTTACACTGAATTTATTGAGGTGACATTGGTTCACATATCATGACATTTTATGCCAACATAACAAGATAATAATTTTGAGAATGATATTTGATCCATGATCTATGATTTGATCTCAAACCTTTTTAATCCTGTTTCTGTCTCAGTGGAAGTATGGTATAGTGGTTAAAGACACAGCATTAGTGGAGGCTGCTTAGGATTGAATCCTGGATTTATCGTTTCACAGATGGGCTGAGCATTCCTACACAGGTCACTACACCCTACACACCTCAGTTTCCTTATCTCTGGAAGGAGTGGTCCTATGAAAAACTTCAGGGGCTCATTTTTAGTTTTCAATTTTGTAAATGATGATTACACATTGCATTTTTTAATTAAAAAAATCTTATAAAATGTGAGTGGTTTCATGTGACCAGTCTCTTTGGAAGGCCAATGGCTGTCCTTAGGACAATAAATCTGAGAAAGCAGGGGTGGCAGCCTGAGCAGAGGTGCTCAAAGGTGGGGAGGCAAAATGGGGACAGCTGAGATGCTGATAGTGACAGTTAGAAGGGAGCGAATCAAGTATAAAAAGAAGGGTGGGTGAAGATGTTTAAGAAGCACAAACTTCCAGTTACAAGGTGAATAAGTTCTGGGGATGTAATGTACAGCATGGTGAGTATGGTTCACAGATACTGTATTGTATATTTGAAAGTTGCTAAGAGGATAAATCTTAAAAGTTCTCATTTCAAGAAAAAAATGTAACGCTGTGAGGTGATGAATGTTAACATATGGTGGTGAGCATTTCACAATATATACATATGAAAGGTCTGTCCTAAACGTATCGAGCTACTGTGTCAATATAATTAAAATCATTTATGCTTAATACTTTTGGGACAGACCTCATATATCAGATCATTATGTTGTGCACCTAAAAGTTATACAATGTGAGGGGGAGGGTGGGATTGGGGGGGAATGGGATGAATGTAATACAACAACAATAAAATACAATAAAAATGTTATACAATGTTACATATCAGTTCTATCTCAGTGAAACTGAAAAAAATTATATAGCCAAGCTTAAGAAACATATACTATTTATATAATTTTTAATTTAAAAATAAATATAAACTGAGAAACGGAGGCAGAAAAGATTAGCGGAGGGAGATGCAATGGGACCTGGTGAGGGCATGGAGGGGTATGAACGGGTTTGAGGTTCCTTTTCCAGGATGCCTGAACGTGCTCTCTGCTCACTTTCCCTCCCCAGTCTAGGGGATGCTACAGTCCTCTTTCATACCAACTCTGCCTGTGGAGACAATATTGGGCTTGTTCACCATGCCCAGGAAGAGCTGACTTTTATTGCTAGCTCGCTGCACCACTGGTTTTATCCCAGCTTAAAAAATGTTCTTTTGATGGCAAATGCCGTTTTGATGAGACTCTCTTTCTTGTCCTCCCTCCTTTCTCTCCCATGACTCTTCCTTTAAAAAAAAAATAATTAAAAAAAACACATTTATTTATTTTCAGAGAGATGGGAAAGGAGGGAGAGAGGGAGAGAAACATCAATTGGTTGCCTCTCGCACTCCCACAACCAGGGACCTGGCCCACAACCCAGGCATGTGCCCTGACTAGGAATTGAACTGGTGACCTTTTGCTTTGTGGATCAACACCCAGCCCTCTGAGCCAAGCCATGAGGGCAGCCCTGTCACTCTTAACTCTTATTACTGTGCTCGGTATGTACCATGGATTAACCCTGTGGCAGGTGCCATGGGAGACATATAAAAGAGACATCATGAACCTCATTTTTCAAGGGACATGAAAGGGCACCTTTAATCCTCTATTGCTTCTTTTTTTCAGAGGACGTTGGAAATCACATCATGACAAGAGGAGAGAAGGAGACCACTGATTGTTGAGCACCTCCTGCTATGTGCCAGGTAGTGTGCTAAACACAGTACAGACTTGAAAAAAATTTAAACTCTCAACAACTATAGTAATTAGGTATTATTACTTCATTTTATAGATGAGAAAATTGTGGCTCAGAGTATTTTTGGTAGCTGGTGCAAGGTCATTAAACTAGAGATTTGAAGATGAGTCTGTTTGGGTGACATTTGACCCTGTTCTGCTTTCACTATCTTCATATTCATTGGCCAAGGGGCCATGGAAACCAGTCCTCTCCTAATATTTTGAGGGTGTCATTTACAATTATTTTCAAAGGGTTATGAAAGTGAAGTGATGAGCAGAGTCCTTCCATAGGTTCTGATAAGCTGTTGCCTCTGAAAGTTAGTTGTGCTCATTCTCTTGATCAAAGAGAGCAATGATCTCCTTGGACTGGTGGAAGTTCAGGAAGGGCTGGGAGTGGTGGGATACTTTGTCCAGTGGCTTCCTCTGTCTGACTTCTTAGGGCCACACTGATAATCTAATTGGATTGTCTGTGGCATGAAGAGAGCCAGTCTTGGTTAAGATCGGTGTCCCCCTAGCTTTCTGTGGAAGACCCTGGGAGCCATGCTGCTGTGGTAGCAGTGACTTCTGACCTCGGGGATTTGGTGATGATCAGAAATGAGGTGATTATTGGGAATTGGGCACATTGCAGGGTTTCATAGCTGAAGGAGCTTTGCAACCAGGTTTTGGCCTGCTTGGTTTTATCTATGGTGTAGCTTCTTTCAGGTTTCCGTTGATTAGCCCTCTTGAGAGAAGTGGAAGTTTGGCTACTCCATGGCAGCCTGAGGTGTCTCCCAAGACAGCCTGGGAGGCCTCAGTTGCTAGGAGTCCTGAGGTGGTGGCTGCCATGAGAGCTGCAGGTAGCCTCAGCCCCACAGAGCTCAGCACTCTGGGGCTTCAGAGAGCCCTGGTCTGAACATCTGCTACCTCAGGAAGTTGTGTTTCTTGTTGAGGGAGGGATGGACATTCCCTTGGCTCTCAGCTCCCAGGGGCTGACAGAGACTTTAAAGAGCATGCATCCCCTAAAGTTCCTCCCAGAGGGAAGCTCCAGGAAGCTCTCATGGCAGAATGGGTAGGAGGCTTCTGCAGGGGAGTCCATAACATCACATCCACATCTAATGCCTGTATTTATCTCGTTAAGTTGAAATGATCTGCACTGAGGTTAAGATAGATCATTAAAGGCAGATAGGGAAGACTGTCCCTAGTACCCAGCATGGTGCCTAGTGCATAAGATATGCTCTGTCAGTGGTGACCTGTTTGTTGAACTGAGAGAACTGCCTTCAGGGACTCAGGTTCCTTCTACCTTCTGGATCTGCTTATATCCACATAAATGCAAGATGGCTGTTCTGTTTCCATAGCTCATGTCCACATTATAGGCAATAATAAAAATAAATAGAAAGAGGAAAGCATGACCTTTTATTGAGCAAATGAGGATTTCCCAGAAATCTCTGCAGATCACTGTTATAAAGTAATATCTAAGCAGCAAGGGAGTCTGGGAAGGTGTATGCTTTCCCCAAGGTAATCCTCTTAAACAAAATCAGGGTTCTTTGCACTAATATGGGAGATTATTAATTTTATTTTTTAATTATATTTTATTGGTTATGCTATTACAGTTGTCCTAATATTCCTCCTTTGCCCCCTCTTCATCCAGCACCCCCTGCTCCCTCAGGCAATCCCCACATCATTGTTCATGTCCATGCATCATGCATATAAGTTTTTTGGCAACTCTATTTCCTACACTGTATTTTACATCCCCATGGCTATTCTGTGACAACCTACTTGTACTTCTTAATCCCCTCACCTGTTCACCCATTCCCTCACAACCCTTCCCATCTGGCAATCATCAAAACATTCCCTGCATCCATGATTCTATCTCTGTCTTTCTTGTTTGCCTAGTTTGTTTTTTAGATTCAATTGTTGATAGATAGGTATTTATTGCCATTTTATTGCTCATAGTTTTAATCTTTTTCTTAAATAGGTCCCTTTAACATTTCATATACTAATGGTTTGGTGATGATGAATTCTGTTAGTTTTTTCTTCTCTGGGAACACTTTATCTGCCCATTGATTCTAAATGAGAGTTTTACTGGATAGAGTACTCTTGGCTGTAGGTCTCTGCTTTTCATGACTGGATATTTCTTGCCTGCTAGCCTTCCGTTTCTTTTCTCTTTTAATTTAATTTTATTGTTGTTGTATTATATCCATCTCCTTTTTACTCCCCTCTGTCCCCTTCCCCACCCACCCACTCCCCCCAAAGTCTGCAGTTTCTTTTGAGAAACCATCTGACAGTGTTATGGGACCTCTCCCCTGTAGGTAAGTAACTGCTTTTCTCTTGCTGTTTTCAAGAGTCAACATTTGGAATTTTCATTATGATGTGACTTAGAGTGGGCCTCTTTGCATCCATCTTGTTTGGAACTCTCTGTGTTTCCTGAACTTGCATGTCTATTTCCCTCACCACATTAGGAAAGTTTTCTTTCATTATTTTTTCAAATACATTGCCAACTTCTTACTCTTTCTCTTCTTCTGGCAACCTAATGATGCAAATGTTGGAATGCTTTAAGTTGTCCCAGAGGATGCTTATATTATCCTCATGTTTTTGGATTCTTTTTTCTTCTTGTTGTTCTGATTGGTTGTTTTTTGCTTACTTATGTTCCAAATCATTGATTTGATTCTTGGCTTCATTCAGTTTAATGTTTTCCTGTAAATTGTTCTTTATTTCAATTAGTGTATCCTGCATTTCTGGCTGGATCTTTTTTCTTCTTTTTGCTATTGAGGTCCTTACTAAATTCCTTGAATGTCCTAATAATGAGTGTTTTGAACTCTGCATCTGATAACTTGCTTATCTCCATCATTTTGTTTAGTTCTTTTTCTGGAGTTTTGATCTGTTCTTTCATATGGGCCTTGTTTCTTTATCTCCTCATTTGGGCAGCCTCCCTGTGTTTGTCCCTATGTATTAGGTAGAGCTGCTATGATTCCTTGTCTTGATAGTGTGGTCTAATGTAGTGGGTGTCCTGTAGGGTCCAGTGGTACAGTCTCCCCTGTCACCAAAGCTGGGTACTCGAGGTGTGCCCTTCATGTGGGCTAAGTACACCCTTCTCTTGTAGTTGAGCCTTGATTGCTGTTGACAGGTCAGCAGGAGGGATTTACCCAGTCCAGTCAACTGCAAGGACTGGCTGTAGCCACTGACCACCAACCTCTGCCCTCCATGGAGGATCAGCTATGCAGGGGTAGGATGGTGGTGCTCCGATGAGGTCTATAGTGGTCCAGTGGGTGTGCATACTCGGGTTTCCTGAGTGGTGCAGCCAAGGTCAGACCCCATGTGTATTCTGCCTGTGACCACCTTGCCTGATCTATAAAGCAATCTGAGATGGCTGCTACTTGTGTTAACCTTCTTGTTGGTAATGCCATGCTTGGGCTACTTAGCAAGAAATAGAGGCTGAGAGCTCACTGAGGCAGCTGTTGCTTGTATGAGAAGCTTTAGGATGTTGTGCAGCCTGAGCCAAGACCAGCCATTCATATGGAAAAGTCACTATTAACAGCTTAGGTGGACCTGTGAGTTGGGTGGGATGGAGTCTCAGGGGTTCTCCAGGATGGGGTAAACAGTGTTAGCCAGGTTGATGGAGTGTCAGATATGGCATCTGCCTGTTAGCTTTGTGGCTCTGTGGAGGAGGATTCAAAAAAGGGACAGTGGCCTCCGCTCACCTTTCTTTCTTTGAAGAAGCTGTCCCCTAGCTCTCACCCTGATGCCAAACACTTTAGTTTCTCTCTGTATGCCACAGGTACCTTGCAAGCTGCTACCCCAGTGCTGGAGCTCATAGGGAGGGAGTCTGAGTAAGTGTGTGTGTGAATTTTTAAAGAGGAACTACTTGAGACTCCAAAAGTTTCTTCCACCAACTCAGTCCCTGCTGGTTTTTACAGCCAGAAGTTATGAGGATTTATTTTTCTGGCACTAGAACTCTGGAGTTTGGGGTCTGGTGTAGGACTGCTATTCTTTGCTCTTGAGATATCCCTCCTGAATTTTTGTTAACCACATGGAGATGTAGGACCAGCTTTTTCTGCATCACTGATCCTCATACAGCGTGAATGGATGTGGTTTCTTTAATTCCATAGTTGTCAGACTTCCATTCAACTCAGTTTCTGGTGGTTCTGAGGGATGTTTGTACTATATTTTAGCTTTATTTTTTTTAAAAATATTTTATTCACTATTTTTAGAGAGAAGGGCAGGGAAGGAAGAAAAAAGGGAGAGAACCATCAATGTATGCCTCCAGCTACAGACCTGGCTGGAGACCTGGCTTGCAGTTATGTGCCCTGGCTGGGAATTGAACCAGCAACCTTTGGGTTCACAGGCTGGTGCCTATCCACTGAGCTACCAACCAGGGCCTATATTTTAGCTTTAATTTTGATGTAGTTGTGCAAGGAGGCAAGCTGTATTTACCTATGCCTATCTTGACCGGAACTCCCAGGAGTATATTAGTTTTTTAGAGTTGCTATAATAAAGTACCACAATCAGGTGGCTTAAACAACAGAAATTTATTGTCCCATAGTTCTGGGAGCTGGAAGGTTGAGATCAAAGTGTTGGCTGGGCAGATTCCTTCTGAGGGCTGTGAGGGTAGGATTTGTCCTATATCTCTCTCATAGCTTCTGATGTTTAGTTGACAATCTTTGTCATTCCTTGGCTTGATCTTTGGAATTGCCTTGAACTCTGCCTTTGTCTTCATATGGCATTATCCCCATGTATGTACGTCAGTGCTCAAATTTCCCCTTTTTATAAGGACATAATCATGTTGGATTAAATGAATTAGGCCTACCTTAATGACCTCATGTTTACTTGATCATCTGCAAAAACTTTGCTTGCAAATAAGGACACATTCACAGGTATTGGGGGATAGGATTTTAACATTTTGGGGAGACACAGTCCAACCTATAATAGGTAGTTTAAAGTATGGCTTTCAAGTTTGGGGAACATTAAGCAATACAAATTGGTAGTTATAGAATAGTCACAGTGATGTAGATTATAGCATGGGGAATACATAAGTAGTAATATTGTGATAACTGTGTACGGGGCCAGATGGTTACTTGAAGCAGCAGATCCACCACTCCACAAAGTACATGATTTTCTAACCACTTTGTTTTACATCTGAAATGAATACAGAATAACATTGAATGTAAACTGTAGTTGAAAAATAAAAATAAATAAATTAAAAAATATAGTCTCCAAATTCTTCAATGTTCCTGTCTTCAAGAGGTGAGGTCTCACCCCTCTCCTTGAATCTGATTGTTTGTGATTATGTCTACTCATGGAAGGTGGTGGAAATGACTTCCAAGGCTAGGTCACAGAAGGCCTTATAGCTCCTGCTTGGCTCTTTTGAGATACTCTGGAAGAAACTAGTTGCCATGTTAGAAGTCTGACCATCCTGACATAACTGTCTTGGAGGGGCTGCATGGAGATGCTCCAGTCTTCAGCCCCAGCTGAGCTCCCGAACATTATCTGGTAATAAACTCTGCCCTGTGCATGCACCTTCATGGACATGTAGCCCATTTGGGTTTTCAGATCAGTGCAACCTCAGCTGGCATCTGCAACCACATGAGAAACTTCAGGCAAGCATTATTTAGACAAGTCCCTCCTGAGGTCCTGACTCAGAAAATTAAATTGTGATTAAGCCACTACATTTGGGAAGTTGTTGCACAGCAGTAGAAAATTAGAATAATCAGCAAGAAGAAGAAAATGGGTATTGGTCAGCCAATAAGAGCAAGGGGTGCTCCAAGACTCAGGGAGGATTATTATTGGGAAGGTGGCTTCCATAGAGTGCCTCATCAATGGTTTTATTTTTCTAGGTTTCCACTGAGGGTAGGAGTCTCTCCATTGTGAGATACTTAGTTGAGACAAATCTACATTTGAGCATCTAAAAAGTGGTAGTATCATGTGAATGTTCAAATAGTCATTTTCATAGGAGAAATTATATCAGGAATTATCACTATTAACTGCTATAATGGAGGCGGTAATCCCTAGCTTGCCTTATCAACAGGTTGCTTTGTCTGAACTGGGGTTAAGTTACCATTAGACAGCACAGTGCTAGCTTGTACAACTCTTGTTTCACCAAGAAGCATCTACCTCCCCTCTCCCACTTTATAGGCAAAGGCCCTATGTGGTTTTGGCAGACCCTGAATTCCAGTTTTCAGTTTCTTAACTTATTCTGGGGGTCCCAGACCCAGACTTTACCTTTGAAATGATTGGTAAAAAGAAGGGTTTGTATTGTAATTGGATTTTCTGAACTTGTTGGAGATTGTTCTGTGCTCACCAGGAGTCCTGTGGGTGTCTGTGCTGCCTCTAGTGTCCAAGTCCTATTGTATTTCTGTCCACAAGGCTCTGATCTTCTGTGTGCTTTACTAGTTCTCAGGGTTCACCATTTTTCTTTTATTTCTTCTTCATACTGTGCCTAAGATAAACCCTTGCTTTGCTCAACCTTGGTTCTATTTACCTTGACTTCTTCATATTGTATTTAACTTCATGCTTTGATCAATCTCTCCAACAGCAGTTGCTAAGTAATTTCCTTTCCCTTCTACAGGTTCTTCCTGAAATTCCATCTGTTTCATGAAGCCCTTTGCTCAGCTGCACAACTGGTCTCCAGTTTTTGTTTGCACTATGTTGAAACTACAGATTATAAACCAAAGAGATGCTACATGGAGCAGGATGCAAAGTGATTAGTGCACAGGCTTTGGAGACAGAGAAGCCTGGGTTCAAATTTTGGCTCCACAATGTGTTAACTGTAGGACATAGAGCAGGTTATTTAATTTTCCAAACCTCAATTTCCTCATTTATAAAATAAATATGGCAAATTTTATTTTCCAAAGATGGCCACAACAATTTCCCCCATCCTACATTTTCTTCTAGAACTTCACTGTTTCCCCTCAGAACGTGGGGTTGATGTCCCTTGCCTTTGAATCGGGATAGATTTCTTACTTGTTGGTAACCATTTCAATGCAGTAGAAATAATGCTGTATGTCTTCAGAGGGTAGGTCAGAAAAGGTGATGCAGCTTCCACTTTGCTTGTTGGAATACTCACGCTGGAGTCACGAGCTGCTATGTAAACTATCTGGCAATCCAGAACCTACCATGTTGCGAGGAAGCCTGAATGGGCTCATGTGAGAAACCATACTGAGATGCTCTGAAAGTACTTTTAGTCCTCACTAGGTGAAAATTTTATTATTGGTGAATCTTCTTACTTGCCACATTTTATTATAACCCCAAATTGATATTCACAGTGCTTTGTGATCATTTGAGGACATGCACATAGTGGCAAATAATTTGAGTAATTTGATGCACATGTTCTCAGCTGAAATTGAACAAAGTAACACTCTGCCTTTTCCTGCTCTCACACTGTATACGAGCATTGTTTTTGCTATTTAGTGCCATGTTCTTTTTGTGTGTGTGTTTTTGTGCATTTTGTTGGTAATTTCACTATTTAAAATGGCCCCCAGGTGTAGTGCTGAAATGCTGTCTAATGTTCCTCAGTGCAAGAAGGCTGTGATGTGCTTTACAGGGAAAATACATGTGTCAGATAAGCTTCATTCAGACATGGGTTATAGTGCTGTTGTTGGTTGTAAGCTCAATGTGAATGAACCTATATATTAAATAAGGTATCTTTATACAGAAACACACAGAAAATAAGGTCATGTATTGGTTAGCTGTTGAAAATACTGTGACTGAAGAACTTGCAGGAACCTAACCCTACATTTCTCCCAGGAGCAACGGTTCGACATTCACTAAGTTAATGTTTGCAGCGACATTATAGACCATAACTACTTCAAATAATGAGCATGAGGTGTACATGAACAGAGGATGTTCAGTCTGCCCCAGCTACTCCACCTTCCTGCAGTTCTATCTTCAGTCACTGTCTGACTGTAGCTGCATAACAGACCCCAAGCCAGACAACCCAAAAGAGACTCCCAAATTCCTGACCCTCAAAAGCTTTGAGATGTAATAATTTTGTTTGTAAACAAAATATTTTAATCCCTTGTTATCATGACTTATATATTTATAATTATAATATTATTTGTTGCTTCTTAAAATGTTTTATGCCCCAGTAGTGACCAAAATAGGGTGGTTAACAATGTTTTCTTCGCAAGGCTGGTAGGAGGATTGAGATGGTGCACGTCATGTTGAAAGAACTAAATGTTTTTATTGAGTGCCAAGAACTATGCTGCCATTAATATCCTGAATCTTCTGTCTTAGGTTTTATTGTATAGAAATGCAGATGAGGGCCCTGGCTGGTGTGGCTCAGTGGATTGGTGCCGGTCTGTGAACTCAAAGGTCCCTGGTTCGATTCCTCAATCAGGGCACATAACCAGGTTGCAAGCCAGGTCTCTAGCCAGGTCTCCAGCTGGAGGCAGGTGAAAGGCAACCATACACTGATGTTTCTCTCCCTTTCTTCCTCCCTTCCTGCCCTTCTCTCTGAAAATAATGAATAAAATCTGAAAAAAAAAAAGAAATGCTGATGATTATGCTGAAAAGAGACTTAAAGGATCATCCAGGCTAATCTCCGTATTCTCAGGTGTGAAATCAGAGACCCAGAGAAGAGAAATTGTCTGCATCACACAGAAAGTTGATGGCAGAGTTTAAATTAGATGTAAGGCTCTACCTCTGTGCTGAATAGAAAATCCTTGTAGCTGTTTTCTTGCATGTTTCAATTATAGATGTGCCTTAGTTATTGAAAAAGCAAAGCACAATATGACTCCTATACACAGAAAGGCCTTAAATTTTAACTTACTTTTTAGTTCTAAGAGCAGACGAGATGATCTTTTATTATTGGTGTTCACAAAGGATAGTTGTTCAGAGAGATGGGAATTGTGCCCTGGAGTATACCTCAGTAGATACCAATGTTATTATTGGTTTTTGATTAAGAACCTAAATGTGCACTTATTCTCTGCACGGTAGTTTCCTGTACATGATGACAGACCATGGCATCAGCTGCTGTAAATGTGAGTGGATGAGGGAGGTGATCTGTAGCTATAGCCTTACTTGATTTCAGATCCTATTGACAGTAATTGGACTTTGGCCTTAGTTCCTGTTATGTACTAGAAAAGAGACACTTCTACAGTGGTTCAGTTAGTAACTTTCTATTCTTTATGTTCTGGGTAATAAATTGTCATCGTAGGTGACACAAAAGAAGGTTAACAAAACCTATGAATACTTGTGCCTGTGGGCTCTGGGTCAGGCTGGTGATTAGTGACAGGAGATATCAATGACTCAGGCTGCAAAGTAGGGAAGGAGAGATATCCATGGAACCCACAGTCTAGAGGCAAGAAATTCCAGGTTCCACAAACACCAGAAGCTTGAGGTAGGCAGACATGAGGGTTCATTCATCCTTGTAAATTCTTTGCAAAATATCTGTTCCTTAACAGCACTTTGGCCTGCATATCTTGTTACATTTATTAACAAATCTTCTCTCCTTGCAGCAGTGGCATAATCTCTCATGTTGAGAAGAAAATTTTAAAACAGTATAATTTTGAAATAATGAACTTCCATTTTGGATACACTTAAAAAGTACCAAAGTCAAATGCAAAATCAAACCTGTAAATTGGCCCTGTACCTTTTCAATCTCTCATGATTTATGATGACCCCCTGAAGGGCTTTAGGGCAGTCCTTAAGGGTTCCTTTGCTTATCTTTGGCCACACAGCCATGGGGGCTGCTTTTGTTACCCAACAGGGGCCTGACCCTAAGCCAGGTCTGCCTGGGGCCAGCTGTAGTGTGTGGGTTCTTAACTTCGAGTAGGAAAGATTTCACAACTTGAGTCCAGGTGACTATGAGGAAACATTTATTAAAACTGGGGGCAGTAAAACAAGGAAGGGCTTAGCATAGAAGAAGCAACAGGAGATCCTAGGTTGGGCTGCTTTAGCTCACTGGACAGTCAGAGAAAAGGGAGCTTTGGGGACAGGATCAGAAGATCAGACTTGGACAAACTGCCAGCTGCCCATTGCCTTAGAGTTTAGGAGATGCGTGCCTTTGAAGAAAAAAGTGGGGGAAGAAGAGGGGAAAGAAAATGGAGTGGGGCTTCTCCCCAGAGAGTCCTTTGCCTTGAGGATTCACTCTCTTAATTTTAGGAGAGGTGTCAGAGGAAAGCTTCAATAGAATATTAATCAGTTTTCCAGGTGTGCCCTTTTAAGGTTGTGGTTTTTACTGATTGGTTAGTGCCAGGTAGTCTTTGGTTATTACAGTTGGTTTTGGCACTCTGCTGCTTTTATAAGCTTGGAGCTAAACTAAATTGAGACCTAGATGCTATCTCCAGGGAGGAAAGGCTACCTTGGGAGTGAGGAGCTTGTTTTCCCAGTTTGCCCTGTGCAGGTCACTAGGGCATTCCACCCACTGACCATCTGCATCCCTTTGCAAATTGCTTGGCCATTGTGTTCATCTACCTGCCTCAGTTTCACTATTCCATTTTCCTAGCTTCTCACTATCCTGTTTCATTTTCATTCCTACTTCCTCACCCTCTGCCAGAAATTTTCTTTTTCCTTCTATCTCCTGGATGCTGTTGTAAGCCAGAACTTAAATTTGCTTCCCAACAATTAATGGAAGACAGATGACATCTCTTTCTTCTGATTTTTTACGTGGTGGTGTTACAGTCTGAGTTACAGAGAGTAAAGTCCCCTTAAAAAGGATGATTTCCAGATCTGTAAGCTATCATGTGGTGTGTCCATAGTGAAGGGATTCAATCATTATGAGTTAATTAATAATTCAACAGATACTTATTTGGTAACTCCTAAAGAAGAAATGTATTCACCAGGGGACAAGTTGATCCCTCCTGGACACATAGATAATGACATGCCACCCAGGTTAACAGCAGTCCTCTTCCAAGTGTTGTCCAAGTCAGAGGTTACTCTGTCTCATTGGGTCCTGAGGGAAAGCAGATACCAGTTATGCAAATAGATGCACCAATACTCTTAACCTCAATGGCACCCAATAGTGATTCTTTCACCCCAAACTCTTGCTGGAATACATGCCCAATTAGCAAACTGTTGATTATAATCTGCTTCCTGTAGATCTCTCCTAAGGAGATAATGCAATGGTACAAGTGTGTCACCCCACCTGCTGATGTGTATTTCTTTTTATTCTACATATTAATCTCCTGGAGAGGTAAATCCACAAACCTATCCTGGAGGAGTCATTGTATAGTTTGAGTGAAACAAATGGAGATGGGGTAAGGAAACTTGTTAGGACCAAACTTTTTGGAGTGCTGATATGCATAGAAAAAGGACTCAGTGGTGTTAGGCTGAAAGCTTAACAAATGTCTAGGGTGTGTGTGTGGGGGGGGGTAAACTAGGACCCTACTTTTGTAAGCCCCAACTCAAGAGTTTTTCAAAGTATGGTCCTGACCTGCTAAATAAAAATCTTTGGGCATAGGACCCCAGTATCTATGCTTTTATCAAGCTCCCAGGTGATTCTGATGCTCACTCAAGTTTGAGAACCATTACCCTGGTCCATACATTTCTCTTGCCCTCCATATCAGTGACAGAAATAATGAGTGAAAGAATAACATTATTCATATAAACCTAGTATAACACATTAAACTTCCTCTCATTTCTGTAGCTAAGAGAAGTGGAGCTCCCCAATAAATGAATTTCCCATAACTCATTTCCAGCCACAAAATAAACCTGTTTTCTGAAAATTTAGCTCCTTAACTCAAACATCCATTAGGTATTTAAATAATTTGAGGAAAAAAGTATGGGAGTAAAGGACAAATTATAGATGTGAGGTTTAAAAAGGCATCCAAATATTTTATTCTCAAAACAGGATTATTGTGTTCTTAAACAATTGTTATTTGATAAGCCTTTATTTTGTAAATATTGTACTCTTTGCACCAAGAACTACATAGAAAAAGTTGAGTGGGGAACCTTTTTTCTTTCTACCTTTTCAGCATCCTTCTTTGCCTGGTCTTGGCTCCAGGGTTCTCATGCTGGTCCCTGATGATGACTCAGGCTCCTCACTAATACAGCCTGTAGCACAAACTTATCTTTCTCTCATCAAAACTGACCTGTGTTGAATTTCTTTCTCACCTAGTTGTCTCTCTGGAAAGCAGTGTGACTTATCTATAGCAAAGTGTTGCTAAAGGATAATAGGTCAAAGTGTACCCAAGGACCCTTGAGGGCTTAATTGATCAAAATAGGAGAAATGTATTTCTAGTGGTACTAAGGTATAGAAAGAAGGAGGGAACAAAATTTTTGGGGAGCAGATATTCCTAGGATTCCTAAAATTATACCATGGAGTAAACTATTCTTATTAACTTTAAGAACAGTTTTGTTCAAAACTGAGGTTTGACGGGATAAAAAATATTGAAAAGAATCAAAGACTAAAAGCCAAGTATAATATGTAGTAAAAACCTTCATGTTCCAAAGAGAATATGCAAAACTCATTAAAATGGAACAAAAACCACTCAGACTTTTACATTCCCAGCAGCATATTAAGATGAGATGAGAAATTCAAGAAGAAGATTTAAGGAAACAGTATGTTTCCTTACTAGATGTAAGGAAATGTAAGTGCTTGGCCCTTATTGGATTTAAGGAAACAGTAAGTACTTATGCTAACACTCCCACCATTTTCTTAGGATGGAATAGAGAGAGCACAGTGATGCAGCTCTTATGAGAAATTTTTATGTCTCCCTGGGAATTCAGGGGTGCTTAGGATCAAAGACACTGATGCCCACTGATCACTTGGAGAAGTCTGAAGGGAAAGGGTGACTGGGTAGGGGAAACAGGAAAGGTGTACTTCTACCATTTAGTGGGTCAGGATGCAGTTCCCAGGGGCCAACAGGACTGTGGGCAAGGTAACTAGAGTTACCTTTTAGGGCCCCTGCCCAAGAAGATGGCTTGTTGGGGCAAAGAGAATGTAGAAGTAAGAGGCTTCAGGATTTATTCCAGGTGGAAAAGCTGAGGGGGTTAGACTGATCAGCCAGAGTATATGTCACCAGAGCCCAGAGGTCCCTGTGGACTATCCAAAAATCCAAAGACCTCACTCCCCTTGCATTTGCAACCCATGGAAGAGCTAGCACTTTGGTTACTGCCATGACAGTCATTCTATAATAGCATCATTGGCATGAGACATTGCTCCTTTTCTATAATCTCTATCCCTGAGAAGCAAACAGAAGTGTGCAAATGGGAACATACCAGCCAGCATTCAATGAGAAGAGTAGAATTACTACAAATGATAAAATATAAGGGATTTGTTATGTGGATTAGATGTTACACTGTGAAGAAACCTATGTGGAATTGTTGCCCATATGTCTTGTATTAGGACCAGTATCTCTATAGGTCCGCCAGGCTGGCTTGTTCGGAAGGGAAGCTGGATGTGAAGAGGAAAAGGACACGTGCTCAATAGCAGGATGACCTATGGGATAAGGTGGCACTCTCCTCTACAGGGTGGCACATATGCCTGGCCTGGGACCTAGAGAAGTGGAAAATCTAGTGGGAGCTAAAATAGCTGCAGACTTAGGTGCTGCCCACACCAACAAGGGGAGCCGATAAATCAGCAGCAATGCATATGAGTAGCTGCAGTGCTTGGTGCCCTTCACCTGCAGAGCATAAAAATGGTGTCTCCTTCACTTTCCTCTTGTGCTTATTTTTCTTATGCTCCACCCTAACTCAGATCCACACAAGAAAGGGCATACTAGGGGACATAGTTCCAGCTTACCTAAGAGGCCACATCACAAGAGAAAGGGTGGAAAGAATCGTTATGACTTCTTGTCCAACTTTTTTGTTTTCCAGGTCAGGAAAAGGGAAGGAAACTTTCAACTAAATATGAGGTTAAGAAATTGACTTAGGGGCCCTGACTGGTGGCACAGTGGATAAGGTGCCAGCCCGCAAACCCAAAGGTCACTGGTTTGATTCCCAGCCAGGGCACATAACCAGGTCTCCAGCCAGGTCCGTAGCTGGAGGCAGGTGAAAAGCAACCATACATTGATGTCTCTCTTCCTCTCTGCCTCTCTTCTTTCCCCTCTCTCTAAAAATAATGAATAAAATCTTTAAAAAAAAAGAAATTGACTTAGAATGGGTTTTTAAATGCCCATTAAGGCGTGTTCTTAAAGTGACATAAAAATAAGGAGATTAGTCTAAGATAGTTTTAAGAGGCACGGAAACAGGTTTGATGTAACAAGGTTGAAGGCAATAGTGAATAAAAATACAGCCATTTCCTGTTTATACCCAGTCTGGTTTAGCCTGTTTAATAAACCAGTTCCACAGGCATTTCACTTGTGTAAGTTCAACTATATACATTGCTGCATTCTTCCATTTTACTTTCTCTCATAATTTAAAATACTTAAAATTCTATTTTGCATTGACTCTTCATTAAATATTCTTCACTATGCTATACTTTATATGAACATCTAGAAAGTTACTATATAGGGTTTCAACTATATGAAGGGGGACCCCCAAAAAAACCAAACAAGAATTATCTTCTGTATGGTGGTGTCTTTGTAGTACAGGCTTCCCCTGCTAAATACATGTTTTAGGAACCCATCTGCATTAGGCTTCAGTGAAATGTTTTTGAAGACTCTTTCAATGCATTTGCCCATTTCATGATGGGTGATTTATGAGCACACCTGCCACACCACCCTGAGTGTTCAGCAGTTTTTGACCAAAAATGGCATGACCCTCCACCAAGCTCCACTCTCCTTATTCACCAACTCTCATCCTGAGTAACTTTTTAAATTTACTTGGATGAAAAAAGTCCTCAAAAGCACCCTGGCTGGTGGCACAAGTGGATAAGGTGCCAGCCTATGAACTCAAAGGACACTGGTTCGATTCCCAGCCAGGGCACATAACCAGGTTGCAAGCCAGGTCTCCAGCCAGGTCCATAGCTGGAGGCGGGTGAAAGGCAACCATACATTGATGCCTCTCTCCCTTCCCCTCTCTCTAAAAATAATAAATAAAATATTTTTAAAAAGTCCTCAAAAGGACATTTTGCTGATGTGGAAGAGGTGAAACAAAAAATAGCAGGAGCACTAAAAGGCATCTAAATCAACAAGTGTAGAAAGTGTTTTGAGCAGTGAAAAAAACATCTTGATAGGCATATTGTATTAACTGGAGAGTACTTTGAAGGTGACTGAAATTTAGACATGTAAGAATAAATGCACCTTTTTCAAAAACAAATTCTGTTTTTTTTGAGGGGGGCATCCCCATTTATATGTAAAAATTTACCTATAGCTCTGACTGGTATGGCTCAGTGGTTTGAACATCAGTCCCATAAAATGAAAGGTTACTGGTTTGACTCCCAGTCAGGGCAGATACGTGGGTTGTGGGCTACATCCCTAGTTGGGGGCATTCGAGA
Organism: Noctilio leporinus; assembly: GCA_004026585.1. NCBI lineage: Eukaryota > Metazoa > Chordata > Mammalia > Chiroptera > Noctilionidae > Noctilio > Noctilio leporinus. Next base: position 6,040 of record PVIW01013864.1, on the reverse strand, counting down.
GGCAATCAATCGTTTCTCTCACACACTGATGTTTCTCTCTCTCTCTTCTCCCACCCTTCCCCTTTCTCTAAAAATAAATAACTAAAATCTTTTTTAAAATTGCCCATACTGTTCATTGTGGACAACTTAAAGTGCTTTTCAAGGGCTATTTTCACAATATGAGATTTTGCCTTATGGGCTGATTGCAGAAGCTAACATTCTATGTAAGCCAAAGGTGTGGGTCTTCTGTACTCTAATTCAGAGGCAAGGGTGGGTAAGATGAAGAAAAGATAGAGTTTTTAAATTCAATGATGTGCCTAGTACATCTAGTTTATCTGGTCCCTTCTAAAGAAGGTATGGGTACTTAGGCTGCTTCCAGCACTTGACTGTTGTAAATAGTGTTGCTATGAACATAGAGGTGCATAGGTTCTTTTGAATTGGCATGTCAGGATTCTTTGGGTATAATCCTAACAGTGAAATTGCTGGGTCATAAGGCAGTTCTCTTTTTAAGTTTTTTGAGGAAATTCCACACTGTCTTCCATAGTGGCTGCATAAGCCTGCATTCCCACCAGCAGTGCACCAGGGTTTCCTTTTCCCCACATCCTTGCCAGCACTTGTTGTTTGTTGATTTGTTGATGATGGCCATTCTGACAGGTGTGAGATGGTATCTCATTGTGGTATTCATTTGCATCTCTCTGATGGTTAGTGATGTTGAGCATCCTTTTATGTGCCTATGGGCCCTTTCTATGTCTTCCATAGAGAAGTGTCTGTTCAGGTCCTTTGCCTGTTTTTAAATTGGGTTGTCTGTCTCCCTTGTCCATCAGTGGATGAATGGATAAAAAAACTTTGGTATATTTACACAATGGGGTACTATGCAGCAGAGAGAAAGAATAACTCCTATCATTTGCAATAGCATGGATGGAACTGGAGAATATCATGCTAAGTGAAATAAGTCAGGCAGCAAAAGGCAAATACTATATGCTCTCACTTAATATAGGAGACTAATAGACTAACAGAATGAAACCAGAGACATGAAGAAAAAGAGCAGAATGATGGTGACTGGAGGATGGGGTGGGAAGTAGGGTAAGGGTTTAAGTGGAGGAGCTAATGAGAAAGACCCATTGACAAGGACAGTAAGGTGGGGATTGACTGTGGGAGAGGGGACAGGGAGTGTGGGGCAGGGGAGGGCAATGGGGGGAAATGAAATAATTGTATTACAATAACAAAAATTATTTTAATTAAAAATAAAGGAAAATAAAGATATGGTTTTACATTTTCACTTTATAAAACAAGAACATGTTAGACAATAAAGTTACCTTAATGGTCATTAGTCACCCTCATTTTAGAAGCATGAATCTAGTCCCTAGAAAGGTGAAGCAATGTGTCCAGGGTCATTTGATATCTTGGTGACAGGTCCAGAACTAGAACCTGGCAGTCCTTTGTCAAAATTGACTTTCCTTTCATCTTCCATGCTGCTTTTTATCTTGTGAACACATCTTGGAGGTACTGTGAGCCTGACAGTTTCAAGTCATCTAGGGACTGAGGGTTTCTCCACAGCTTAGACCTAGGCTATTGCCCTTCATTCATTCTAGGTCAGACAGGAATGCAGAACTGCTTTCAGGGTTGACAAGGGCTCTTCTGTTTCAGAGCTGGTTTCTCCTTCAATGCAGAATTCCCAGGGTGGATTGGATATTTTTTCCTCCCATTTGTCCCTTGGGGAGCAGCTCAAGACTATTCCTTGGACTTACATAATGCCTACTGCTCGACTGTGGTCCAGGTCCTGGGGCTGAGGCTCATTCAATGACTGTGGTTAAGACTGGGGCTGTGGGCAAATCCATTCTGAGGCTGTAGTTACAGCCATGTATGGTCTCTTTAAAACAGGGTTAGATAAGCATTCTGATCTCAACAGTCTGAGCTCACTCTTGGACTCAGCTTTCCCCAGTCCTCCCCCGGGATTCCATTCTCAATGCTCGCCTCTGTAAAGGGTTGTAGTCCCTTAAGAGTTCTTTGTGAACAAGAATGATCATGTTCATCCACCCCTCCCTGGCCCATTTGATTCCAGGGAGAGAGCACTTATAATTCTTCTCAGTCCCTTTGGGATTTCTGATACTGAATGCTCTTCTTCCCCCGTCAGATATTTATCTTGATTTTGCAGTTTTTCCTTCTAGAGTTTCAAAGCAGGTAAAACGAAGCCTTCCTGTGACATTTGGCAACCCCACTGCTCAGCCCTTTTCTGTGCCTCAATTGGTAAAGCAAGTGAGAGATCCTGAAACCCCCAAATTTCTAAGAATCTTCGCTTTCAACAACCATGGACAATCCAGGACTCTAATGTGTTTGTTTACACCTGCTGCTCAGTGCTGCTCCTCTCCCCACAGTGAGGGCTGCTGTATTTCCCAGACTGGAAGAATTCATTTGCATCCTCCCCTTTCCCTTAAGACAACACAAAGAATAAGAAAGCCCTACACACAGCAGCAATGTCTATGAGTAGGGGATTTTTTCTACTTCAAATCAGTTTTGCATTTTTTTCTGTTGTTTTTGGCAGCTGACCATGCTGAGGCCTCTCAAATAATCCATTAATTGTAATGGGCTGAAGGTCCCTCTCATGGACCGCACATCTGATTCATGCCTTCTGCTCTTTCTTGTGTAGCCCTGGTGCTGTGATGAGGATGCCACTAGCATATAAATCTTCTCACTCACACTGGAGCAGGGAATAAAAGCAGAATGTGTGCCAGGCTGCAGGTACCATGGAATAAAAGGAGGCAGACACCCACCAAAAAGGGAGTGATAGTGTATTCTATCAGGGAATTTCCCAGAGTGTTTTCCAAGTGGTGTGTGTGTGTGTGTGTGTGTGTGTGTGTAGAAAAATACCTCCAAAATACCCCAAACTCTGGAGAAGCCACCATCCTTGAATTGTCTTCTTTGTGTGTTCCGAAGTATTCTTGAGGGCTTGGGAAGAGGCCAGGGATGATGCTGAATCTATTTCAACAAATATATGTTTTTATGATTCGTAAAATGGGGGTTTACCTTTTGATCACAACATTGTACCAACAATGCTTGGGCATCAATTTAATAAAACTAATTGGAAACAAAAGTCTTTTCCTGCCTCCAGATGGGCAAGTACAGAAAAAAATGATCAGGAAATGTCAGTTTTCAGAGACCTTTGCCTTCTTTTCCTGGCCTAGGCCTCTCAGGCCGAACCCTTGTGTTGGGGGCTGGGTGCTGAGGACAGTATGGAGCAAGACAGACATGTTAAAGAGATATGAAGACATAAATGTAGGCTCTTCTAGAGTGGATCCTTCAGCACAGATTTATTAGGCTTCTATGTCCAAACAGTTGTCTTTTATTTATTTATTTAAAATTTATAACTATTTCCAGGTAGAGGGGAAGGGAGAGAGGGAGAAAGACATCAATGTATGGTCACTTTTCACCTGCCTCCAGCTATGGACCTGGCTGGTGACCTGGCTTGCAATCTGGTTACGTGCCCTCGCTGGGGAATCGAACCAGCGACTTTTGGGTTCACAGGCTGGAGCCTTATCCACTGTGCTACAAGCCAGGGCCAAACAGGTGTATTTTAAATCACAAATTGATATTTCATGTTTTCTGTCTTCAGGCAGTGGTTCTCAAAGTGTGGTCCAACAACATCAGCAGCAAGTTCCCAAGAACTTGTACGAAATGCATATTTGGGCCCCACCCCAGATCTACTGAATAAGAAACTTGGGATGAGGCCCAGCACTCTGTATTTCAACTAGCTCTTCATGGCAGTCTGACTTTGAGAACCACTGCTTTCAGAGAGTATGTGGTTACTGCTTCTGGTGTCATTGCTTTTTTCCCCCTTCAAATAGAAACCATCATGGGCAAATAAAAACCAAGTGGAACACTCCATCCAAGAACATAGTGCAATTATTGCCTGTGTTCATTTGCTAAGATCACCCTGGTCTCTTTCAGCATCTGGTTGTGAAAGTGGGTGGTACAGAAAAAGAAACTGCGGGCACAATGACCTAAGAGATTTTTAATAACTCCAGTTCTGGTGAGCTTTTGTTCTATGAAAGAGTTACCTTTCCTTTGTCTTTGGGTAATTTCTTTCATAGTAAAAAAATAATGTGTTGCAAGGGGCCTTCACACTGGTTCACATAAAAGGGATATATGGAATGGGTTGTCTTATAAAATGTAATGCTATATTGAATTGAATATTAAGGTAATGATCTATTTTCTTTGAAGGTAAGGGTATGGAAGATCTTAAATCAAAATAATCCAATGAGGTAGGAAGGCAGCAAATCCTTTTTAGTGATTTACTTGGTAACTTTGACTAATTCCCATGCCATCTGCCTTGTCCTAATTCCTTTAACAACAGACCTATATGGGCTGTGTTTGGTATTGATGGTGGTTCATAGATCTAACATCTCTTGAACATATTTTTGATGGGAAGGATATCTATATATATATTTATATATAGATATAGATATATATATATAGATAAGAGCTTTAATATTGTGAAGAGGGTATCTTGGATGACCTTCTGACCAAGGAGAGAATTTCCCATTGTACCAATGGGTGAACGCTGGAGCTATGACAACTGTCTGTCTAATTGGATCCATTAATCTCTGCCACTAAGTTAGCCAATGTACAACTCTGCTCAGGTAACTACAGGGAGTAAATCAATAAACATCTGTTGAGGATCAACTGGGTGTGGAAGATGCTGATAGTTTAAAGTTCAGGAAGAAAAGATATGTGTTCTTTGCTTTTAAGGAACTTAAACTTGAAACAAATACACCTTTTGGAGAAAGCCATAACAGAGTGACCAAGTATGGGCATTGTCAGTATTGTTAAAGTTTAAATTGAAGCATGTCATTCCTCTGTGCAAAAATTATCCTAGGCTTCCCATGTTACATGGCATAAATGCTCCCTCTCATTAGGCCCTTTATGTCCCAGTTCCCTATACCTTTCTGATGATGGTCTCCTCCTACTCACCCCTCATTCACTGGATGGTTAGGTACCTTGCCAGGAACAATCCCAGCTTCTCACTTTTGGGCTTCCTGTTCTTTCTGTCTAGAATGCTTTCCCACTCATGTCTGCCTTCTTTGAAGCCCCTTCCACCCTTAGCATTGGTTACTATTTTTTTTCAAAGACCTTAGTATTGGTCACCATTTAACACACTCCATATATACTTTTTTACAGGTTTAATTTGTTTGTATCTCCCATTAGGATGCAAAGTCCATGAAGACAGGATTCCTTGTTTGTTTTATTCAGATAATGAAAAAATGAATGAATACATTTAGAAAGGCCAATGAACAAAGGACAGTTTTAAGGACACTTCCTGTCACCTACTTCTTCACTGGACAAAAGCAGCCTAGGATAGGTGTTGGGACTAATATTTAAATTTATTCTCTGAAAGCATGACCTTGCCTAAAACCATCATTTTTTCTTCTTAAAAGCTCATGATCAGAATTCTTAGGTAAGCAAATAAATTAACCCAAAATTATGACCTAATTTATTTGTTATGCTTTAAATTGTACTTTAAGGTTAAATAAATTCTAGGACATGCCCTCCAGGCCTAAAACATGTATTTTTCTTTTAACTTTGTTAAATATTGTTATACCAGGGTTTATTTCTGGGCTGTCTATTCCTTTTTTTTTTTTTTAAGGGCAAATATTATTTTATTTTATTTTTATTGTTGTTGTATTACATCCATCCCCTTTTTGCTACCCTCCCTTCCAAAGTCAATCCCACCTGTTGTCCATGTCCATGGTTCCTTTATACAAGATTCTTGTCTAAGCTGCTCCCCTTCTTTGCCTCTGCCTCCCCCCTCCCCACAACCCCTTTCCCCCTGACCACTGAAGGCCTATTCACTGTATTCATATATTTGGTTCTGTTTTGCTTGTTGTTAGTTTTGTTCATTATTGTCCCATAATGGGTGAGATCATATGATATTTGTCCTTCACTGACTGGCTTATTTCACTAAGCATAATACTCTCCAGTTCCATCCATGTTGTTGCAAAGGGTACGAGTTCCTTCTTTCTTTCTGCTATATAGAATTCCATTGTGTAAATGTACCAAAGTTTTT
>PVIW01013863.1:0-25663 GCA_004026585.1 Noctilio leporinus | reverse complement strand
GTACCCTTTGCAACAACATGGATGGAACTGGAGAATATTATGCTTAGTGAAATAAGCCAGTCAGTGAAGGACAGGTATCATATGTTCTCACCCATTATGGGACAATAATGAGCAAAACTAACAACAAGCAAAACAGAACCAAGTGTATGAATACAAGGAATAGGCCTGCAGTGGTCAGGAGGAAAGGGGGAGGGGGGAGCGGGGAGGCAGAGGCAAAGAAGGGGAGCAGCTTAGACAAGAACCTAGTATAAAGGAACCATGGACATGGACAACAGGTGGGATTGACTTTGGGGGGAAAGGGTGGGTGGGGAGGGGGACAGAGGGGAGAAAAAAAGGGATGGATGTAATACAACAACAATAAAATTAAAAGAAAAAAAAAAGAAAAGAAAAAAAATAAAGAGAAGAAGAGTCTGTGATGAGGTATGAAAAGAAAAATCAAAACAAAACTAACAGATTTTCTTTCTATGAATTTCAGTAAGTTCAAAGTCAAGTGTTTTAATAACTTACGTTATTAGATAAATTTGGGTAAGACCAGGTTGAAGCTATGAAAAATTCTTTTGATTAAATACATCATTTTATTATTTCATCATTTTCATACAAGCAGGCCAATGATAAAATTCCAAGTTGAAAGCTGTTGGGACCCACCTGGGAAAAACATAGAAACTTGGGAGTCCCGTATGGGCCAGGCTAAACCTGTAAGTCCCACCCAGAAGACCAGGAATACTGGGTACATACATGTTTCCTTGTTAAAACCAGTGGTCCTGAAAGAAGGGGACTAGGTCATGGGAAAATATTTTAGTTACTATGAAGCCCGGCCTGTTCTCTCACCTCCCCTGATCCTTTTTTGTATCAACTGCAGAAATGTTTTAAATTTGAATGCACACCTTGACCTGAGTGAGATCTTCCTGACCCTTCACTCATTTTTTTGGTTTCCCTGTGACTAACATTGATTAGCATTGATTGACAAGCTGTCTTCAAGTTTACCCCTTTCAATAAAAGACCTTTGGGAACAAAGAACTGGGCCTTTGACCTTGAGCCACTGGCCCACTGGCCAGATCTTCTTCTCCTCACACATGAGCTGTTTGGGACGATGCTATCTCATCTGCAGCACCAGGGGATTTTACTGAGGGTCAGGGTCCCCCACAGAATGCCATCTCAGTTTTAATTCCTCCTGAAGGCAGAGCCTGAGGCTAGACCTTGGGTATTGGGAGGTTTTTGGGGACTAGATCTCAGCAAAGGAGAGTGAGGATGCTGGTAGAATAAGACAGGAGGAGGAAAAGTGACTCCCTTGACTCCAGAGAAGGTATTGCAGCAGCAGGTATGAAAACACACCACCCACTTGAGATGGGATGCCACCAGCTGACGTTAATTTAAACAGGTGCCGTGGCTAAAATTAGAAGTGGATTGAAGGACTGTGACAGGGACACCAGATGCCTCCACTCTAGGGTCTTGTGAATATGCTTTAATGAATGAGAAGGACAAGCATTCTGAATATTTCTATAGCAGTGTTCTAGTTGCACATTTAAAATTAAGTGTGCAAAGGTGTAATTATCACATATTCCAAACTAGTAAATTTTGAACTAATAATATTTTGTTACTTCTGGATCTTAGATGTTCAATAGGCCATCAAAGCCAGGGGTTTTTTTATCAGGCATTTTTCCATAATGGGAACACTAAATCTCTGACCTTTTTAAGGAATTGGGATAATGAGAAACCGAAGGGGCAATTTTGCAGGTGGTGAGAATGTAAGAACGAAAACCCAGGGGAATAATCAGGATCGAGTGGAAAGTGAGGGCAGACCTGTAGGTTTAGATCCACAGCTTCCATGGCCTTAGCTCGCTCCTGAGAATGAAACCAAAGACTGCTCCCCACTCTCCTAAGACCACGTTAGATGCTCCTTGCATTTGCCCAGAGCACGTGGTTTATATGCCCAATGCACAGCACATACACACTCCTTTGATCATGCCTGTGTTGTGCATGGACAGCATGGGACCTGCTACAGAATAGACAATGGATACTTAAGAAATTATAGGAGTTGTTAAAAAATTGTAAAAAAGCAGTCTCTCTGGCCCTCATGGGTCAAGCTGGGATGTGCAGAGACCAAGGTCATGCAGAAGGGGCCCTCACTCAGGAGAGGCGATGCCGACATCTAAGCTTGCAGCCAACGGTGAGCTCTCAGACCAAGAGTGCCCTTCCCCTGAAGACTTAAAAAATTTTACTTCGGAAAAAAACCTCAGATGCAAAGTAATAATTATAAACACTAAGGAGCAATACACAACAATTTCTTTTAAATAACAGTTACAAAAAGAACAGTGCAAAATTATACACCACCATGTATTTGTATAAACAGCACTGGATCGGGATGTTTGAAAAGTGAATGTGTTTGATTACATAGATACTGGTTTAGTGGATTGTGGATATTTTATTCCTGTGATTGCTGCAAAATGTAAATAATAAATAAAACATTTGAAAATGGAAATAAACTGACCCACAGCACCAGAGATTTGACAACACATACCCAGGATTTGACAATCTGCTATTAATATAGACAGTACATAGGCATTGAAAATGTAGCCTAAAATTTTTTTGCTACTCTTTCTGTAGCTAAAAATAAACACAAAGAGTACACTAATAGAATGAAAGAGAAAAGCTAGTCTCTTGTATCCTTGATGAAACTCTAAGTCAATTTCACCTCAACAGTTTACAATTTCAAGAGCAGATGGTCCAGTGATGCCAACAGTAATCATTTTCATGTCAGCATATGGAAAAAGGGTTCTCATAGTGTAAAGACACAGTATAACCATTTCTGAGCCAGGTATGAGATTAAAAGAAATTCTTACTTTTAAAATTGACTGTGTCAGACACTGCTCCTTAGAACCATTCACTTGATGCTGTTTTTCTTGGTCTTGGCTAGAGATTTAAGTGAAGGCTCACCCTTTATTCTAATTGCTGGAAATTAATCAGGAAGTGATTGAAGCCTTGTGCTGCCATGGTAACCTGGTTCTTACTCAGTAGCTCTTCTCTATCTCAAAGAATTAAATTTCCCTGTTAGTAAATTAGCACTGAAGTTATCTCCATCTTCCCACTCCATACCACCTCTGATCTCTCTGGCCCACCCAGCCCAGCCTTCATTCTAAATTGCCTGAGGTTAAAATAGCTCACAAGCTGTCTTTCTGGCATTGGCAAATGGAGAAAGCAGCTAATTGAAGGACCTTCTTTCAGAATTCCATCGCCTCTTCTGTACAAAGTGTTATGGATGTTTTGGGCTGATAGCTCTTTTGAGGGGGAGGTGCCCTGTGCATTACAGAATCCCTGGCATCTACCTTCTGGAAAGCGCTAGAAGCCTCTTTCCCCCCAAAGTTGTATTAACTGAAAATGTCTCATAAATTGCTCAACGGCCCCTTGGAAGTAAAATCACCCATGGATGTGAACCAGTGAAATAAAGGAAGTCTCAAGGCATGAGACACCTTATTACAAAAACAACACTTGATTTATTTAAAAAATGATGCATCTGAGCATGCATGCATTACAATCCTACTAAGGTAGTTTTATATAAAGAACATGTTCACTTATATTAAATGTATGGCTTCTTTTCTGATCACTGGGCCTGCCTACATTTTAAGCCCAGTCTAACTTGATCAAGGTCCGAACCTATGTACCCATTCTGCCCTTCCTTGAATTTAAAAAAGCTTTATCAAATAATTTGAACCCACATTAAACTTAACAATGCATCTTTTAGATGTTAAGGTCTCAGAAAACAGAGATGGTGTATTGGTTATTTTATATTTGTTCATTTATATTTATATTATGTTCAGCATACTGCTTCACACCCAACACCTGGCAGAATGTTTTGAAAAGGCTGTTCAACAAAAACAAGAGGATACCCAAAATAACCGAATGGTCCTTCAGCTCAAACAGCTAGATGGCCCAATTCCTAACAACCACCTATTGACAAGGACACCTGTTGATACTGTAAACAAAAAGAACACCGAACTAGATTGTTCCACCTGACAAAAGAAAATCCAAAACCAAACAAAACAAAATCTCTCCATTTAGACCAATGTGGGTTCTCTGAGGAAAGAAAAACATATCTCATATCCTATCTGACACCTCAACGCTCAAAGTGAATTAACTATAAATATAGATGGTCAACCTCTCAATTCCTGGCAGATACAAATGCTGCTCTACATAAACCCTGAGGTTTTTGCTCAGCCACTTCCTAGGAGTAAACATGAAACACCAAACAGGTGGCAGGTATTTCAAATAACCCACAGGTTTCCTCTATCATCCAGTCCTTAACCCTAGCCCTACTTTGTAATAGCACATCTTAAAATGTAATAAGCAGAGACTTCTTTTGCAAGTAAACATGTAATATTAAATGCATACCAAAGGGATTATTTCTAGTGTTCCAGAGGACACCTCTATTCATAATCAAATAGTGTCTGCTCTGAATATTACTTTGCCTGTTCTGTTATAATCTATGCATATCCAAAATAAAGCTGGAACCATCTATGTGCTAAAAATTTGACTGAGCTAGGAAAATCAGAGAACTTGAAAGTTTATATAGATCCTGTCAAATTTTTAACTTAATTCCCCAATATTCCTTGAAGCCAGAATAACAACAACAACAACAAAAAGGATTGACACCTATAGTTGAAATCCTGATACCCAAAGGTCTTCTCAGACCCAGTCTAGTTCTTATGGCACTCCCTTCCTGCAAGTATAGAAATCAAGTGGATGAGAATATTGATTTGCTCAAGCCCCAGGACCATCCAGGGCTGTCCAGGGCTGTCCAGGGCCATCCAGGGCCATATGGGGGCTCTACTTAGGAATAGAATAAACCACCATGGGATGAAGAAGGTAAGCTTTATAGTGACATGAGGGTAAGTGAGCTTCGGTTCCTGCAGGAGGATGTGATTGGCTTGTTTGAGTAATTTCATAGGTTGTCAGGAAGATGAAACTCATGAAGTTGAGGACTGGGTGAACTGCATCCAGCTATTAGAGGAAGTAGCTGGATAAAGGTCTTTCTCATTACATGGAGGTACATATCTTACAACAGTAGGGGAGCTCATAGCTGGGCCTTTGGGGCCCTAGAGACTCAAAAGATATTAAGGCAGCACATAAAATTTTAGGCCTTATAATACACTATGTGTTCAGGGAATTCACCTCTGCACTCTAGACTCTTCCTTGCTGCACACAAAAATGGCAAAAACATTGCATGGGACACGTGTACTCATCCATTTTATTGCCATCAGATTAAAGCTGCCATCCACATCTTCCTAAACAACTTACATGATTTTTTAACCAAGAGATTTTGCTGACTTGAAGAGACCTCAAGAAAAAAATTGCTCATTCTTGCATCTTGCTGGAAGTACTGTTAACAACAATACAACAGTGAAAATTCTGAGAGCTGGTCCTTGACTGGAAGGCTACTCTAATAGAAATTCACACTCAGGGTTCTTAGCGATCCTTTAGAAACATCTGATCATCAGAAGTAGACAGATGACCCAAGATCTTTGAAGCAAGGAGATAACCTCTGACAATGGCAAGTTTTCACCCAAGGCATCAGACTAGACCTCTAATTACTGCTTTGTGTTTTATCTGCTTGTTTATAATCATTCTTCTCATTTTATGTTGCCCATCCATAACGACTCATTTTCTATCTCCTCTTTATGATAACAGTTAGGTCAGAACATATTCAATTCTGATGCTTTTCTCAGATTATTTGAACAATAGCCCCTGCCAAATTGCTAACTGCAGATAAATCACTCATCACCAGATGATCAAAACTTCTGGGTAATTCTAGTCTAAGCAAATGAAGCCATAGGAAATGATAACTGATAGTATTTCCACTTGTTCCTACATGGACAAATAACCTTAAAAAAATCAATCTGTGTTTTTGCTAATATCACTATTTCTCAGAAAAAAATAATCAATTATTACAATCCATTGTGCATATCATTAGTAATTCTAATTTGAATTCAACTACCTTTATAGGACAACAAATCAATTGCTTGTCTCCAAGAAAAGAATAATATAATAGAGATTTAAATATGGAACCAGCTAATGCAAGACCTTGATTCTGATCTCATGACATGAACAACTACTGCTATTTCTGGTTCTCCATGGACCTATCAGATACTACTTCCATTGTAGACAGGGCATTGATCCTGTTTGCCTTAGACTTGGTGCCCTCAGAATATTCTAAGACTTATCTGTATACATAAGCCCTCATTTTGTAAATTACCAAGGCTGAAAATTCCAACTCAGGCACAAACTCTAAAACAGGGCCTCTTTGATTATTCAGCATGCAACCTAGAGAAATTACTGACTCATTGTTTGTGCAAACAATCACAGCAGTGTTACCAACAGTAGAAATTAGAGAGAAAGAGAGAAAGAGAGAGGGAGAGAGAGAGAGAGGGAGAAAGAGAGGAAGAGAGAGGGGGAGAGAGAGAGGCTCTAAGGAACTTACAATTAACTCTGGAGAAGTTATTAATGATGCCACTTCTTCCAAAGATTGCCCACAGATCAGTCTCAATTCTTTGGTAGTAGTGATGGTCACATTGCTCCAGATTTCTTCTTGCTGAGTAATGATAACATCTGTCCCTTTGCACATACAATACAAGGGTGGGCAAAAGTAAATTTACAATTGTGAGTACACAAAACACAGAATTTAGTCTTTTATTATTTGTTAATGATTGTATTATTAATTTGTATTACAACCATAAACCTACTTTTGCTTACTTCTGTAATTCTTGCCATTTTTGAATAAATGAAACAGACATGTTAGAACATGTCACCTTAAGGAAAACACTACATGACTAAGTTTGACCCTCATGCCCTACAAAATCTTTTGACCTATGTTGGGAAATTAAGTTCCTGATTCCGAAGTATTTTATAGAAACTGACTCCACAAAAGGTTAGTATAAATAACCTCTAGAAAAGTCACAAATGTTTGAATATAAAACAATGCACCTCTAAATTTTAAAAATCCCACACATATCTAAATAGCTTTTAGGACAGCAGATGTCTGAGGCTTTTCTGAGCTAAAAGATTCACTTCCATGTTGACATACTCCCACACCTAAATGAACTATAAAGCAAACAAAAGTGAAAGTTGACAAAACCAAAAGTGGTTCTTTGAAAGATTAAAGTTGATACATCTCTAGCCAATATCATGAATTTTAAAAAGACCACTAGAAATGTTGTAGACATTAAAGGAGTAACTAAGGTGTAATAAATATGTATCTGATAATAAATCCAAAACCTAAAAGAAATAAAGGAATTCTTTAAGAAGCACAATTTATCAAAAACAGTTCCTAGAAGCAATAGAAAATCTGAACCACTTTCTATAGGTTAAAGAGACATAATTTTTTATTATCAGAATCCTTCCAAGGGAAACTAGTACTATATGGTTTTACCAATGAGCTCTATTAACTATTTAAGAAAGAAATATCTATCTTAAGCAGAAGAGAATACAGGAGAGAATGCTTCCTACTTATTCTATGAGGCAAGCATAACCTAAATACAAAAACCTCACAAGGATACAAAAGGAAAAAGAAAAGGACATAAACATAGACAAAATTCCTTAATAATACATGAGCAAAAAATAAACTTGGCAATATCTGTTAATATATGCTTATCTTCACCCCAATGCCTCACCTATTCCATCTTTCATATCTAAACTAGAAAAACATGTATACAACATGCTGTATGTTGTGCAAGAGTAACAAAAAAAGAAAAAAGAAAGAAACAAACAAACAAAGTAACCTAATACTTGTCAGTAGGGAAACAGAACCATATCAATACACTATAGAATATTTACTATAGCAAGAAAAACTTGTATTTGTTTCATATTTAATAAGTTAAATAAGTATCTAAAACATACTGTTAAGTACCAAAAAAAGTTACAAAGTAATACAATAACAAGTGACAGAATTTTAGGAAAAATAAAAATATCAAAAACAACACCTTATATTTTGTAGGTGAATATAAATTTATAGGTGCAATGATACATAGAAAAATAGCTTGAAAGTTACATATTAAATAGTTAAGGGTTATTTCTGTGAAAGGATGCAAAGGATCAGGATTGGGGACAGATATAACAGGGTTATCAAAGGGAAACTTTAGCATCATTTACAAGATTTAAATTTAAATATAATTTTTAAATAATAGAGATCATAAATTTCTGATGGAAGTAAAAAGTCAATAAAACAAACATACTCATTGCAAAAAGATGAGAAGTGGAAAGAGGGAGGGGGTGAAAAATGCTTATTGACCAAGTGGGGAATGGAAAATAAAGCAAAAATAAATATAGAGCACATACCATCAATTGGCAATAACTTTGCATCTCCTTATTTCACATGCTTCTTATTAATTTTGAAAAAAACTATGTTTCTAAGGTTATGATTTAATATCATTGTTTCAGATATAAAGCATTAAGTTCTGAGAGCAACCATCACGTTGAAGAAATACAATGTTAGAGCAACCATCATTTCTGGACTGCATGCAGAGAGAACTGCTAAGGAAATTGCAGACTTCAATAACATCCCTTGACATCCAATTTACAAAGTGAAGATGGTGTATGATGCTGATCCTCATATCACCACACCAACAAGGAAAACTCATAAGGGATGCAATGATTGCACAAGTCCAGATATTGTACACAGAATCCAGGAGATCATCAATGAAGATCCAGGATGTTTACCTTGATGTTTTGAGAGAATTAGTTGTACCATGGATGAAGTAAGTCACAAATGAATGTCATTTTATCTTCCAACAAGATGGTGCACCAGCACATAATGCCAAAAAGGTGCAAAGATTTCTCAGTGTCAATGTTCCTGGTCAAAGGATATCTGGCCACCTAGTTCACCAGATACAAATCCTTTAGACTACTATGTACTCAGCATTTGTGAAAGAGAAGTTAATAAACAACCTCATTCCAATAAAGAGGCTGTTAAAGCTAAGATTGAAAACATGATGATGTCCATGGATAAAGAAAAGTTAATGAAAACATGCTCAAGATTCCAAAGTTGAATTGAGTTTGAGTCTATTATTGCAGCAAATGGAGACTTTTTTGAACAATTTTTAAAATTACTGTTTATGTATTTACATATAAGAATAAATTTATTTCAAAATATAACATCTTTGTAGTATGTCATTTATTTTACTAAAATTTTGCCAATTGATCACATACACCCTGTATATATATGCACTACCTCAAGCTACAATGATAACCAAAGAAGTAAAAACAGTGATACACACACACACACACACATATATATATATATATATAGAGAGAGAGAGAGAGAGAGAGAGGAATACAAAGAGTTGGAAGGCAAAGTGAACATTTTCCTTAGTTGATATGAAATTCCAGATATGGAGATAAAGACAAGAATAAGAGTTAGTCAGTCCTCCTAGAAAGCAGGGCTACAAGCAGGCGGGGGACTGTGGATTTTCAAAATAGGCCATCCTGTTACTTTAATTTCTTTCACCTACGTACATATGTCACTACTTTGCATTTAAAAGGTTGCAAAAAATTGCAACTCCACACATTTTCTATAAAGAGTTTCATTTTCTTGTTTCATTTCAGTGTAGTGATAGGAAAGAATAGGTAATTTAGTACTTATTTGAATTACAAGATACCAATTTAATTTACTGCTCTCTCAGGTTTTTTTAATGACCTCATCTTACTTTAATGAACTACAAAGGCAATGACTCTAGGAGGTCAAGCATTTTGTTCCCAGATTGTCCCTCTCCATACTTTGGGTACATAGAAGCAATTTTATATGCACATGTATACATGTATGTAAATACGTATTTTATAAGTTTGGCTTCTTCTCTGCTCAATTTTGGTTTTTAATAAACATTTCAGTTTAGAAGTTTCATATTCCTTTTTAAAATTAGAAAGATGGTACATAGAGTTTTGGTATCAAATTTTCTCTGTTACTATCATGTTGGTATGGTACATTTGACATAATTAATGAACCAATACTGATACATTAGTATTAACATATGACCATACCTTATTCACATATTCTTAGGTTTTACCTAAATTTCTGTTTCTGCTCAAGGATCTCATTCAGGATACCACATTACATTTAGTTATCAAAATACCTCAGGCTCTTCTTAGCTGTCAGACTTTCCCTTTTTTAATGACTTTGACAGTTAGGGGGAGTAGTGATCAGTATTTTGAATAATTTCCCATGTTCAGGATTTTTCTAATATTTTCCTCAATGTCAGACTAGGGTTGTGGGTTTTTGGAAGGGAGACTCCAGTGGTATAAGTGCCATTCTCATTACATTAATTATATCAAGGACACATACTATAAATATGATAGTTCACTGTTGAAATATTTCACTGTTGAAATCCAATTAAGAAACTAAGAAACTGGAATGTAAGGTTTTGATTTTGTGGCTAAAGTAGTACTTGTCAGGTTTCTCCACTGCCAAGTTATGCTTTTTCCCCCTTTCTGAACTGTATGCTTTGAAAGAAAGTCACTACACCCAGTCCTCACTGAAGAAGCAGGGAGTTATGATTCACATCCTTAAGGGTAGAGTACATAAATTATTTGCAATTCCTCTGCAGGAGAGCTTTGCCTATTCTCTCCCATGTATTTATTTATTCAATCATTGTTGATATCAGTACAAAGTCATGGATATTTTATGAGGGTTATAATCTAATGCTTCAGAACCATGGACAGTTCTGCAGGGGCTTTCTCTTGGCATTCAAGGAAATTCTGAACTATGAAGGAACAAGAATAGAGCTGTTTTAATTCTCACAAAGTTCTTGGAAGACTGCCAGGTGACCTCCAACAGGGACAGTAAGGCACCCACCTAGAGCAGCTCTGTCTTCACCACATCCTGTTGTTTTGCCAAAAATCGTGTATTATTGCTACAAGCACCTACCTAAAGGTGCTTGATCATGCTCTTAATGATGAAACTCCTCTTTCATTTCTGTCATTTAAAAATGTTGTCCACTATATAGGTAAGAAAAAAATGAGTCTGATTCATTTCAAATTCGCAGATGGAAAATTTTCAAATTTTAAATAAAAATGCTGTAACTGTGCAACCCTAACTTGGCAAAAAGTAGCCTGCTTGTATAAGGATCATCTCAGGTAGGGGTCTTGAGCCTTCCTTCAATCACATCCACACATTTCTCTTTGCAGCTGTATCTGTCAACCCCACCATCTCCTGCACTCCAAGTTCTTAGCTCATTAATTGGATGCCTCTGAGTAGATGATTGCTGAGAATCCCTGTTCTAACATATATTCATCATGTTTATTAGGATAGCCATACCAATAAGCAACAAACATATTCAGGACACATAACAGAATACAGAATTGGATTTGGGACCTGCTCAGTGGAATCTGTAACAGAGTTAAAATGCTAAGACAGAAACATGAGGCCAAAATGGTAATGCCCTCTCTAGGGATAAAGAAAAAGTTCTTGATGGGACAGATTTCTAGGGATCCTGTCAGGTTGAGTCACTTTGCCTTGGAAATTATTTGCATAGGTGTCCTTTAAATATGTTGGGGGAGAAAGAAACTGATAAACACTAGCAGAAATATATCATTAGTCAGATTGTCTTTTTTTTTTTTTTTTTTGCCTTGAATTCAACAAAAACAGGAGGGAAGAAGTGTCAGTTACCAAAAATCCCAGCAGACATTGTCATGTTAAGAGTTTCTTCTGCAGATCACAGCCCAATTACATGGCCAGGACCTAACTCCCAATCCTCCTGCTCTCTTACTCCCTATAGCTCTTCCTGCATTCTGTTTTCAGCTCTCAGTGTTCATTCTTGCTTTTGGAAACTTCAGGACAATTTTGAGAGAAGATCCCTGTCACATTCTAGCATTTTATTTTAAGGTAATTAGTATTTCCTATAAATTACTCTCTCGAACAGCCTCTAGGACACAGGATTACAGAACTTTGGGCAGTGAGTGTAAGGAGAGAATTGCATAGCAGGTAAAGTGATGGTGAGCATCTGAATTTCCTGGGGGACCTAGAAACCTGGCTTCCTGTGTGGAGTCTGAGGACCCCTGGCCAGCCTTAACTCTGACTCAGCTCTACTAATTACCACAGTCTCTAGCTAGTTTGTAAATGGAGCTTGCTCTTCCCCTTTAATGGATATATTCAAAGATACAAAGGACAATAAATTCTCCTGGTCAGAAAAAAAAAAGGACTATGCAATAAGCCTTAAGTTGTACTTAACTCATAGAGCAAGCTGAACAATTGCAATCTCATTACAATCTACTGTAAAACTTTCATAACAATGTTAGAAGACATCTTCATTGAATGAAATAATGACTTTTTGCATTAAACACATTTAGCCAAGCTGACACATCCACATACTATTGTACCAGTGTGGAAGAAACTACAGAGCGCATGGCACTTTGGGTTATGGGTCTTGACTATTTAAACTTCAGTACAGTATTGCATTACCATTGGATGTCAACACTCTTTCTCTTGATTCCATTTAGGCTCACAATTATCAGTATGGATTTGCACGGGGAAAAGAGATGGGTTCCATTTGCAATGACAGAAAATAAAATTCCTGAGATATTCGAAAAAATTAAGGCAGTGAACCACTGTGTATTAAGAAGTATTATAAAAATAGCTGGATGACCTAGGTAAGTCATTCTACCCTACCTCATTTCCAGTCTCTCCATCTTTCAATTTTATATTTAAAGTAGAGCTAAGATTTCTGCCCTCCTTACCTGCTAGATGGACCGTGAGAATGGGGCATGTGTGGAAGAATCTTGTACCCTGGCAACAGCCCAGCCTCTGTAGCCTGATAGTAACAATATCCATTTCCTTATCATAGGGTTCTGCTTCAATTTTTTTCCCATCCTTTTTACTAATCATCCTTAGCCTACTCATATTTCTACCATTCCTTCCAGTAGTGAAATATACAAAAATAATCATATTCATTGGATTTGGAAACAAAGCTAAAACCTATTGCATTCCCAAGGCTTTCCTTATTTTGACATTTTCTTTCCTACCTTTATGCTCTTAGATTACCTCCATACTTCCTAACTTAATGGCCACAGTGTAGTCTCCTTTAACTACCACCCTCCAGATCACTTCTGAAATCCACTGAAAATCATTCTTTTTACCACATCTGAGGATTTAGTCTGCGCTCCCTACAGCCGTGTACCATGCTCCTCTGCTGCTTGCTCCACAAACCTCCTCTGAAGAATATGCTTCCTTGATGCTCAGTTTCTCTCCTTAACACTGTGGTGGAGGATGAGACATTGGTTAGCCCACATCAAACCTGACACTAATGAGCTTGTAGTGAGTTTATAGAAACAATAAGGAGGGCCAATTGCTCCATGCTCAGCCACCATCAATTACACTGTGGAACATGGGACAGCAGGTCAACTGCAGGGACTGCTCAAATGTTTAATTAGGTCTCTAATGAGAACTGCTTAAAGATTGTTTGAATGCTTACATATATTAATGAAGGTACTGTCCCAGCATGATGACTGGAAAAGCAATCACAGGTCTTTCTCTCCAGAGAACTTAAGTTCTCTGTCAAAAATACAAGACAAAGTTAAAGATTAAAGAAAAAAAACCCTCAAAACTAGAATAGAGTTTGTTTTACCCAGATTTGCAGCCTATTAATACTTTTGTAAATTTGGGTGAATTGGTAAACTTCTACAATTTTTGTTTAATCATTTGTATTATGGAGACAAGGTCTAACTCATGGAGTATTTTTAAGGATTAGGATTTAAGGATTTTTTTTAAGGATTTAAGTTAGGTTGCACATATAAAGAATCTGGCACAATATCTCAAATTTAGTAAATCTTTTTTTTATGCACTCTCATTATTAGTCGATTTAGTTGATCCAAAAAGCCCTTTCATTTTCACGTCTAAATGTTAGAAATGAGAGAGATTAATAAGAAAGGATTAATGAGAGGCAACCGCCTATGGACAGTTCTTCCAAGTAAAGATGGGCTCCCATAGAGCCATCTGACTTCAGTTTAGTAAAATATCTAAGAGAAGGTGCTACAGGTGCTATACATAGAGCCATCACAGAGACCTCTGTTCTAAACTTCACCTAACTTATCCTACCTTCTTCAGATGTGGCCTACATTTCCTGGTAGCTTTTAGATACTCCAACTGCAGATCACATTGCAAAAGGGTATATGGTGCTTTGAATGTGTTGGAGAAAATTGGTTCAGATACAATACATTCAAATTCAAAGGCTCTCCCAATTCAGACATCAGGGGATAGCACTGTACTTTTGGAAGTGGTGACTCAGTGCAAGTGCTATCAAAGCTATCAATATTATGAAGCCCAAGAGTGGATATACGTGAAATCTACATGGGCCAGAACCATGCAGCAAGGGCATGACTGCAGAGGCAGGTGTACTATACCAGGTACTTTTAGTATCACCATGTGACATGAGCAGAGCAGCAGTTATAAATGATTAGAATATCTGTTTCATCTACCCTTGTCTTAATTATTTTTGGAGAATTAAATTCTCCAGAGTAACTCCTTTTCATTAAAAGTGGTTGAAGACTTTCATAATTAATTGGAAATATAAAAGCAGGTGATCATATGTTTACCTAATTTGTTGAAGTAGATCTGCTAGTGAAATGGTTTTGTAATTAATATTTATATTTTCAACTGTCAAAAGCATAAATAAGTCCTGGCTGGTGTGGCTGGCTCAGTGGACTGACGCCAGCCTGAGAATCCAAAGGTCGCAGGTAAAATTCTTCAGTCAGGGCACATAACCAGGTTGCAGACCAGGTCTCCAGGCAGGTCCTTGGCTGGAAGCAGGTGAAAGGCGACCATATAGTGATGCTTCTCTCCCTTTCTTTCTCCCTCCCTTCCCTTCTCTCTGACAATAATAAAGAAAAATTTTTAAAATAAATACTCTTTAAAAACAAAAGCATAGTCAAAAGAATAAAGTGAACTGAAAGCATGAGAAAAACCTAGATATGAAAGCATCAAGATTACTATAATGTAAACAAAGGGAATGGTGGTAAAGCACACTGCATGTGGATGGCCTCTCTCTTCCTTACAATCACCCCTGGGCCTCCTGAGAATCAGGCTCTCATCACTTGACCATGATTCTGTCATATTCATGATGCCTAAATATTGCTAATCATGTGAGGCCCTTTTGAGAACATGGTTTTATTAGGTAGCCTTACAGATTATAGTCACACAACAGTAAAAAATAAGTAAATAAAAGCGAAAGGATTTACTTAAATTTTTTTTCAAAAAGTTTATTCTCCAAGTGCAGTTGCACCTCTATTTTATTTATTTCTATTTTGAAACCTTAACCAAGAAAATATTAAAGGAAACTTCCTTTGGAATTATCTGTTAGCATACTAGGTTTGAATGAAGCTTCTTGGTAACTGAGACCCAAACCTCAACTGCAGGGTATTGAATGTAGTAAGTTAAATAAATACACAAATCCTTAACAAAAAAAGAAATTATAAGAGTCAAATAGAATAATAAGTCCAGTGCTATGGGGGTTTGAAATATAAACAGAGCTTACTTGTTTGAGGAAGGAAGGTCAACAAAACTTTCATGGAGTAGCTTGAATTGAAAAGGGGCCTTAAATGAACTGGATCTGAACAGATTAGAGAATGACAATTCCATAGAATAAATAGTCTGGACAGAGGTGCAGAAGTCAGCCCACATGAGGTGAGTTCTGGAGAAATGAGGTAGTCCAGGAGAGCAGGAACATAAAGTACACTTAGAGAAACAGATGAAGCAGAAGGGTCAGGTGAGTGTAATTAGGTGGCAGACTGATGAGTATGGGACACTGTGGGGGACCCCTGACCCTCAGAGATCCCCCGGTGCCACAGATGAAATGAACCTTCCCAGACAGCTCGCACTAGGGGAGAGAAGGTTGACCAATGTCTGTTTGACAAAGGCCTGGCCCACTCCCAAAGGTTTTTATTGATTACAGAAGGTTGGGAGATACACTACACACTACAAATCATCACGAAGAAGAAGAGTATTCAAAAGAAAGGGAGCTGTTGAGTTTAGGTAACAATAGAAGAAATGTGACCATCTGCTTCAGGCTATGGTCTGTTAAACAAGGTGATGCCAAGAACTCCAGGTGGCCCATAGAATTTTAGGGAGGGTGAGATTACACATGGGTTAAGGTTTAACATCTACTGTGAGTGCAATACACAAATCAAGGAAGTTTAGGTCCCAGGGCAGACTTCAAAGGATGTATGGAATATTCCCAAGGCCAGATTCATACCCAGGGGCCCTCTTGGAGCATCAGAGCCTGTATGCACCCAGCTTTATCAGGTCTTACAGGCTTGGCCTGGCCTGCGCGGGGCTCCATGCCCCAACACCTTCCCAGGGGGACTCCAAAAGGACACAATCTGATAAGAAATAAAGTGGGACTGAAGCTTGTTGACCTGGGAAAAATCTGATCACAATGACCCTTAATAATGATTGATGCTAAGATGTGGAATAAAGCACTGTGAAAGGAGACAAAGGCTGCTATTTCAGGTTGCAGTTATAAGCTAGTGAGAATGAAAAGGAAAGGGTGAGTATAAGAATACAGTGAATAGGCCTTCAGTGGGCAGGGGGAAGGGGGTTAGGGGGAGTGGGGAGGAAGAGGCAAGGAAGGGGAGTAGTTTAGACAAAAACCTAGTATGGGGGAACCATGGACATGGACAACAGGTGGGATTGACTTTGTGGGGGAATGGGTGGGTGGGGAAGAGGACAGAAGGGAGCAAAAAGGGGATGGATATAATACAACAACAATAAAATTAAATTTCAAAAAAAGAAACATGCAGAGAAAAGAAGACCCAGATTTAGTTAAGGAGCTTTAAGTTGTGGGTTCAGTTTTGTGCAGGCAGAGCAGCTCCTAATGGAGAGACCAGCCATGATTTTTTATCAGTTTCTCAAACTTCCCCACAAAAACAAACAAACAAAATACCTGGAGATGGAGGAGAGTGAAGAGGTAAGTGAAAGCTGTGTCCTTAGGAGCCTCTGGAAGGGGAGCCCAAGCAGCCCCCACAAGAAGAGCATGTCTTTAAGATTGCTAGCTTTTTCACCCTGACCAGTGTGGCTCAGTTCATTGGGTGTCAGCCACAAAGCAGAAGGTCACTGGTTCAATTCCTGGACCCAGGGTCTGGTGATATTTCTTTCCTCTCTCCCTCCCTTCCTCTCTCTATAAAAATAAATAAAATATATGTTTAAACCACAAAAGAATACAGCAAAAGTCAAATCCATAGAATTCAGGGATTTAGTGAATATGAGAATCCAGGAGGAAAGACAAGGGCAGAGGGAATAAAACTGAAGAATGGGGAGGCCTGAGATAACAAACATGAAGGTGTATTGGAAACTATAAAATATGGCAAAAATGAATTGGCATTATTAACAGATACTGATGAACTTAAAAGGCAAGCAGGAAGTGGTTTATGTACATTTCAGCATCACATGTTAGTAGAACACCCATGTGATAATGTCTATAAGGAAGATGAAAATATGGTACAGCTGCAGAGAGTACCATGTGAACTAGAGAGAGATTTGTATATTGACTTTAGGAAAGTTGGGGGCAGAATTAGGAAAATAAAGGATATTTCTGTGAGTGATAGTATAGAAAAAAGAAAAGATTCAAGATACATATGGTTTATATGTATTTATGGCACAAGACAAGGTGTAGAGAAAACTAAAATGGTCATTTGGAGCCAAGGTCAATAAGTTTATTCAGTAAATGGCCAGATAGAAAATGTTTTTGGCTTTGTTCATCAGATGGCTCTCTTTTGCAAGTACTGTCTGCCACTGTAGTATGAAATCAACCATAGTCACTCCATAAACATGGCTATGTTCCAATAAAACTTTCTCTAACAAACAGGCAAAGGGCCAAATTTGTCCTGTGGGTCAGTTTGCCAAACCTTGATTTAGTGAGGGGATCCATGATGAGACAACATCTCAAAAGCAAATTTCAAAAAGAATGGGAGGATTTAAATCATGCTGTAGGAAAGGTCAGGAATAATAAGGATTGAGAAAGAGCCATTAAGTTTGAAGATCATCTGTCACGCTCTGCGGTGCATTTCCCATAAAATGGAGGAAAGCAGAAACCTGACTGCCAAGGAGTAAGGAGTGAGGTAAGGGGATGGTGCAAAATGGGATGCAGAGCACTGAAACTTGTCATATGAGAACCACTGTGGGGAAGGAAAAAAAAAAAAAAAGAGTGTGGGAGTTAGCTCTAAGGGAGGGGAACAGGTTGAATAATATCTCTTAGGATGAAAGAGGTTTAACCATGTTTGCTGGTCCAAGGGACAGGATGGGGAGAGAGAGGAAGAGCAAAAAAAAAAAAAAAAGAACAGTGAAGAATCACTCCAAATATTTATGTCAAAATGAGTTTTTCAATTAGATAGAAGCATAATGGGAATGTCCTCAAAAGGCTCATAGAAATTCCTTAAAAGCTTTACTCTGGGGGCGGTGCTGTGAGATGCAGAAAGAGAGGGCTGTACTCAGCTAATACAGTAGAACAACAAGGTGAAACACAAGCATTAGATTGAACTGGTTATGTTATAATTCTAGGTCTTTCTCATACCAGGAGAGTAGCCTTGGGCCAGTCACTTTACTTTCCTGAAGCAAAGAAGCATAATACTAATCAAACTCATGTATCTCATAAAGAATTAAGTGACATTTAGCATACATAGTACAACTAGAAAGGGTTCAATACAGAAAGAGGAGGTATTTTTGTTGTTAAAACTCTGTTAACCCTGGCCTGAACTTTCATGTTTGAAGAAAGAATGACCTCTAAATTTATGTCACCAGATCCATTACAGACCAGCAAGCAAAACTAACCACAGTTCAAAAATTAGCTAGGTGAAGATTAATTTTGAAAAAGCATCATACAAGATTAAAACAAACTGAAATGAAACAAAACAAAGCAATGATTCAAAAAATTCCATGGCATTTTAATACAGGAATCAGGCTGATGACAAAACAATGCTAAAAGGTAAATCATTCAAAGTCACCCCAGCAGTTACATGCTAGAGCAATATTAGAAGTTAGGTCTCCAGTGTTAATTATAACTTCAAATTTGTGAGGTGTTGTTTTTCTTTTTATTCATACTAGCAGGGAAGTAAGCTGAGGGTGAGAGAAAAATATTGATCAGACCTTTTGGCACACTTTGAGTCTTATTTCCTCTGCAATGATTTTCTTGTCCGTAGTAAGAAGGAGAGCAACTAAGGAAATGCATTATTTTGGGTGATGTTTTCCTTCCAGATATTAAATTCAAAGTGATCTTTTGATACAAATAATAGAAGTTGATCCCATGTTCATTAGCCTGTCGTTACTGCTGGAAGTGGTTACAGGTGTATGTGGAAGGCAGGCATGAGTACATGTGAGGCCAAGGCACTCCTAGGCACACGATGGAAGATTTATGCAGCTAACTACAACTTCATTTGTATATTTTCCATTTAAATAACGTATAAGTAAAGAAATGTAATTTGACATCATGTTAATCTCGCCAACAGATTTCCTCACAATCGACCTACAGTATTTACTTTATTCAGTTTGCATTAAGTATAAAATAAAATCATTGTCTCCATACTCTCACAGTCAAGTAAGTACTTAGCAAGTATTTTTGTCAAAGAAATTATGGTGCTCATTTCATTTCTATCACAGACCGGCTGTTTGGGAAGAAATCTTTATCTTAAATGCACTTCAGTGATTTCCTTGCTCTGATATTTCTCTGTTGCAATTTATATCTCAGAAGAAACTTTAACAAAAAATAAAGCTGTAGCTTTATCAGTAGCTTGTATTCATCCCTTCTTGGCTGCCCTCTTTAATCTTTTAGACTGGGAAGCATCTATATTACAATGATTAGAATAATTTTGCAACAGGAGTTAGTATTTAAGAAGCAACAACACATGTCATTTAAATATAAAAGATGGGGAAAAAAATAAAATCATCAGCTATTCCTGTAATTACCACATGACATTCTCCTGCTGATTTTCCCTAGTGAGAAAAAAATCATCCTGTTGATTCACATTTCTATTTACTTCACTCCTTTTAGGCGGGCTCAGTTCTCCTTGGTGACAGTAAGTGGGAGGCAGACTGATCTGGGTCTCTGCCTCAACCCAGCCCAATTTACAAAAGTCAGCCCAACCTAGAAAATGAGCTCCATCATTGCCTAGTGCTTGGTTTTTGCCCTTAGAGCCATGTCTATCAGCTAGAAGAGGACATAAAATGTAAATGTAGCCATGCCTTATTTATTTATATACTATGAGCATGTAACTTGGAGGTAACCCCAATCTGCAGAGCCTAAGAAGGCCTCAAATTTAATTTCTTTCATGAACAACTCAGGTCTACCCCTTCGTGCAAGACTTATGGTCAAATATTTTATTTTATTTTTTATTTTTTAAAGATTTTACTTACTATTTTTCAGAGACAGGGGAAGGGAGAGAGGCAGGGAGGGAGAGAAACATCAATGTATGGTTGCCTTTCACCTGCCTCCAGCCACAGATCTGGCTGGAGACCTAGCTTGCAACCTGGTTATGTGCCCTGGCTGGGAATCGAACCAGCAACCTTTGGGTTCACAGGCCAGTGCCTTATCCACTGTGCCACCAGCCAGGGCCCAAATATTTTTAAATGATTTGGGAAAAAGGCATTGATATCAACCAAAATGGATGCAGACTATACAGGAGCAGAGAGCTAGCAGGTTGCTACGGAAGACTTCAGTCCTTCAGTTCCTGAATCAGGGGACCCCTGCAGGACGGTTCAAGGCAGAGCTGTTCCACCAGTACAGAAACACCTTAACAATTCATAGACCATAGCAATGAAATACTAGCCCTTCTTCTGATCTCATCCTTCCTCCATTACACAGATCTCTCCCAAATACTTTATGGCACTATCTGCTTGTTGGGGCCCACCTGGGAAAAAGCATGGACACTTGGAGTCCCGCGTGGGCCAGGCTAAACCTGTAAGTCCCAACTGGAAGGCCGGGAATGCTCGGAACATACATGTTTCCATGTAAAACCAGTGGCCCGGGGGGAAGGGGACTAGATCATAGGTAAATACTTCAGTTACTATGAAGCCCGGCCTCTTCTCTCACCTTACCGGATCCTTTGTTGTGCAGACTGCGCAACTGTTTTAAATTTGAATGCACATCCTGACCTGAGTGAGATCTCCCTGCCCCCAAGATTGTCACCCCCCCTTCCCTGTAATTAGCATTGATTGATAAGTTACATGCCTCCAAGTTTGCCCCTTTCAATAAAAGCCCTTTGGGAACAAAGAACTGGGCCTTTGGCCTTGAGCCGCTGGCCACCAGATCTTCTTCCCCTTACACATGGATGTTTGGGATGGTTTTTGGTTCATCACCCTGAACTGGAGGATTTTATTGCAGGTCCAGGTCCCCCACATCTGCTAGTTCCTAAAGGGGAATCATTTACAATACATATGCTAACCCATACTGTACTGTTTCCTGTTTGCATGTGGATTCTCTCCTTGTATTATTGGCCTAACAAGAAAAGCCCATTATATTCAATGTCTGTCAAATCCATATGGGTGAATCAACTGCACGATATCATTGGTTCATTTCTACTTTATAGTTACATAAACTTAAATACTCTGGAGAGTTATATAATTTTCACATTTATGCCATTCTTAAAATTAACAAGTTATCTCACTCTGTTTCTTCTCATTTTAGTAACACAACATTAGATTTTTCTTCCAATCAAAATATGACAAAAATTTTCCTGGGTTTTCTGGCAGGTGTGTAGGGCAGCAAAACCCTCTTGTTATCTGTCAGAATAAGCACTTTGAGGAGGCCTCCACTACAATTCTGCCATTAAAAATCACAAGCCTCAAACAACAAAATAAAACTTGTGATAATATATAGAAAAATAGATATACAGCATGCTTTATACTATGTGCTTTCAAAATTTGTGAATCCAATTAAATGTATTTTCATCTTTATTGAGAGGTAACTGACATATAATGTTGTGTAAGTTTAAGGTGTACAGTACAATTATTTGATACAGGCAAATATTGCAAAATGATTACAACAATAAGGTTATTAACGACTCCATCATCTCACACAATTTCCTTTCTCTGGTGTGTTTGTGGTGAAAACATTTAAGATCAGCTTCTCAGAAACCTTGAAGTACATGTATAATACAGTATCATTGACTGCGGCAACCTTGCTGTGCTTTAGATCCCAGAACTTACTAATCATATGACTGAAAGTCTATATTCTTTGGCCAGTGTCTCTTCATTTCCCTCACCCCTCAGGCTCTTCCAACCATCATTCTACTCTCTGTTTCTCTGAGTTAGATTTTTTAGGTTCCATATATAAATTAGATCATATAGTCCTTCTCACATTTAACATACTATCAATTATCTTTCTGTTAAAACAAAAATACATATATTTTTTTAGAAAATATTTCATATACTACTTGAAAATATACACCAGCCAACTGAGAAAAAATTTTTTTAACACTTAAAAATTATAAGCCCATGTTATGAATTACTGATGTGAAAAGTAAAATCCACTAAATATAAAATTAAGCCCAACTATTTGGTATAAAATCAGTTACAAAAATAAATGTAGATTTCTACTAGAGACCATACAGCATATATACTGGACTAGCTCTCTTGACATAAGCAACCAGAATACTGGATGAAATAGGTAAAAGAGTTTGTAGACATTTAATAACAATGCTGGACTCTAATCATTAAAAGAAGGGAAGTAACAGGTGAATTATATAATCAACCTGGCATTCTACCCAAAGGCAGCTGAGACCACCAGGGATTACAAAGCAGACAGGTAACAAAGTAACATTCACACTGTCCAGAATCTAACAAAACAAACAGACATTCAAAGGAGCAGAAAAACATAACCCAAAACAAGGAGAAAATTCAATCAATTGAAACAAAACCTAAATGATAAAATTAGCAAAGACTTTAAGTAACTATTATAAATATGTTCAATAATATAGAGAAATATATGAACATGAGGAAGAAAGCAAAGATTATAAAAAATGGAGCAAAATGATCTAATACCTGAAATGAAATTCTCATTAATGGGTTTAATAGCAGATTAGCATCACAGAGGGAAACATAATTTAACTTGAAATATAGGGCAAAAGCACCTAAGAAAACTGAAGCCCCCAGAACAAAATGACATTTTCAGTTATATGTGATAGGTGAAACATATGCATAATTGGGGTCTCAGAAAAAAGAATAAATAGAAAAATTATAATTTTAAATGCATGCATTAATAAAGTACAAAAACAATAAAAGTTTTATGTTAATTAAAGCTTTCACTGTAAGAATCTAGGAAAACAAGAAAAAATTAAAACCAAACTGAATAGTAGGAAATTAATAATAAGATCATAAATTAATTTAAAGAGCAAACAAAAGAGAGAAAACCAGTAAGAACAAGTGGAGTTTCTTTGAAAATAAAGAAAAATGATAAGTCATATTCTGATTTATCAAAAAAGAAAAGGCAGGATAAAAAGACACAAATTTCAAAAGTTACCAATTAAAAAAGGGGAAATCAACATAACCTTATGGACTATAATAATAATAATACGCAACAACTTTATGTTAAAAATTCAACAACTTAGATGAAGTGGATGAACTCCTTAAGCACAAACATTACCAAAACAATTAAGAAGAGACAGAAATTTGAATAGCCTCAACACTATTAGAAAAATTAAATTTGTAATTTAAGACCCCTATGATAACCCTCAGCCTTAAAAAAAATCCGAAAACAGAACCAGATACATGAATAAAATGAATAGACTTTCAGTGGACAGAGGGGAGAGGGGAGGGGGGAAGAAGGAGGCAAAGAAGGGGAGCAGTTTAGTCAAGGAACTAACATGGAAGAACCATGGACATGGACAAGTGAAATTCACTTTGGCATGGGGATGGGTGGTTGGGGAAGGGGAGAGAGGGAAGGGAAAATGTGATGGATGTAACACAACAACAATAAAATTAAATTTTAAAAAATCCAAAAAAAAAATAACACCAGAATTATTTGTTCTCAATGGGGAATTCTATTACATATTTAAGGAATAAATAAATTCAAATTTTCACAAATGTTTTAGTAAATAGAGGAGAAGGAATCATATTTCAGTGCTTTGTTTTGATACCAAGGTCAGACAATGACAATAAGTTTACAAATCAATATTCCTCAAGAACATAAATATAAAAATTCTACTTAAAATATCAGAATATTAAATGTAAAAAATATATAAAAGGATATCATTCATAAGTGATATTTATAAATGTAAGATTAATATTTGAAAAGTAAACCAATGTAACTCATCACATAAACAGAATAAAGAAAAATAAATATATTTTTAGTGGGTGTAGAATACCATTTGACATAGTTCAACAATCATTCATGCTGAAGAGCCACAAAAATAAATAGCCTTCTATAACCTGGTCAAAGGCAACTACAGGCAGCTGTAGAAATATATAGTTAATATGAAACTTACTGGTGAGAGAGGTCAAAGGCAACTACAGGCAGCTGTAGAAATATATAGTTAATATGAAACTTACTGGTGAGAGAAGGAATGTTGTCTTCTCAAAATCAAAAGAAGTCAAGAAGGTAAGTTTTCATCCTTACTAATTAATATTCTACCTAGGATTCTACCCAGTGCAATAAAGCAAGGAAGAATAATAAAAGATATACTATTTGGCAAAGGAATTACTAAAACTATTTCTATTTTAGTCAACATGATTTTGTACATAATCCTACAGAATCTACAAAGCAAAACAAAAGCTACTAAGTTAATTAGGTAAGATCATAGGATAAAAAGTCATTACGTAAAAATTACTTTTCTGTATATTGGAAATAAACAATTGGAAAATTTAAAATACAGGATTACTAAATCGATACAATTAGCATCAAACATTAAATATTGAGGAACAAATTTACCCAAAGACAAGTCCCCATATCAAAATCAAAACTTCCATACTTAAAGAAACTGTCTACTGTATAGTCATGTCATATTTATCAGATTCATATTATAAACACAAAAATTCTTCAAAAAAATTATGTATAAGTTCCATGTTATTCCCAATCAAAATCTCAGAAGACTTTTTTTTTAGAAATTGGTAACCAGATGTTATCATTTTCATGGAAATGCCAACAACCTAGAAAAGCCAAAGGATTTTGAAAAAGAACAACATTGAAGGACCTATGTTATGTGATTTCAAGACTTACAATTATACTATATAATCAAGAGAATATATTGAATTTGTCAAAACTCTTCAAACCATGTTCTTCAGATTAGTGAATGCTACTATATTTAAATTATAGAACCACAAAGTTCATTTAAAAAGACCAAAGTAAATAAGTAAACAATCTTAGATTTCAAAAATTATTAAGATTTATATAACTCACATTGAAAATAATGTTGGAAGAACCAGTATGCTGTACACCTGAAACAAATACAAAATAATATTGAATGTCAACTATAATTGAAAAATAAAATTAAAATAATAACAATAACAACAACCCAAGTTTAAATCCCAAGATTATATTAAGAAAGACCTGATTACTTAGTAGGATGCATTAAACTAAAATATTGCACATAGGGGAGCATCATTTCAATTTTTACTTTGTTAATTTCAAGATATGTATCATAATTCAAAAGGGTTTTACAGATTACTACTAGAATTGAAGAACATCTATATACTTTTCACATCCCTGAA
>PVIW01013862.1:0-25614 GCA_004026585.1 Noctilio leporinus | reverse complement strand
CCTGCTCAAAATTCTTTTCATTGGAGAAGAAAATCAGAGGGTTTTTTCCTTTGGGATTTTTCAGTGTTGTTAGCAGTGTCCTTGCTTTTTCAAAGCGCCTTTCCTTTGTCTGCTGTGTCATGAACTGGCCTCTTCTAAGAACATACGATCTGTATCTGATATCTTCAGTGATAATCTTGCAAACCACTGCATCCGACCTCTGCAGTTCTCTTGCTATAGAGCTCATCGACTTTCCTGGATCTTCATTGATGATCTTCTGGATTCTGTGTACAATGTCTGGACTTGTGCGATCCTTGCATACCTTATGCGTTTTCCTTGTTGGTGCGGCGACATCAGGATCAGCATCATATACATCTTCATGTTGTCAACTGCACGTAAAGGGGTGTTATTGAAGTCCCCAATTTCCTTAGCAGTTGGCCCTGCAGGCAGTCCAGAAATTATGGTTGCTCTAACATCATATTCCTTTGGCATGATGGTTGCTCTCAGAATTTAATACTTTATATCTGAAACAGTGATCTTAAATCCTAACCTTAGAAACATAGTTTTTCAAAATTAATAAGAAGCATGTGAAGTAAGGAGATGAAACGTTATTGCCACTTTATCATGCGCACCCTGTATTTTGGAGATCAAACCCTTGTCTGAGGTATCATTGGCAAATATGTTTTCCCATATGGTTGATTCCCTTTTCATTTTGCTGATGTTTTCTTTAGCTGAGCAGAAACTTGTTAGTTTAATGTAGTCCCATTTGTTTATTTGTTCCTTTATTTCCCCTGCCCTAGGAGAAATATCAGTGAAAATATTGCTACATGGGATATCTTAAGTTTTATTGCCTTTGTTTTCCTCTAGGGCTCTTATGGTGGCACGGCTTATGTTTAAGTCTTTTATACATCTAGGTTTTGTAATTTCTTAGGAAACTTAGAGCAATGGATTTAAAAATAATATTCTTCAACAATTACTAGTCTAAGTTAATGTACAGAGCAAAAATTATTTTACTTATATCACATGATGTAAATATACTTAGCATTTTTCCACAATAACTAAGACAATTAGTGCTTTATAATAATTGTCTGTAAGTCCTAAACTTAACTTTCTTATTCATTCTGAATATTAAATTTGTTTTCCCCTACTGTCCTATAACCTCTCACTTAATTGCTTTTTAAGAAACTCAAGGCATGCCCTGGCCAATGTGGCTAAGTTAGTTGGTGTGTCATCCCATAAATCAAAACGTCATAGGATTAATTCCGGGTCAGGGCACATACCTAGGCTGTGGGTTTGGTTCCCAGTCAGGACATATGAGAAGCAACTTATAGATGTTTCTGTCTGTGTCTGTCTCTCTGTCTCTCTCTCTCTCCTCCCTTTCTCTCCCCTTCTTCCTCTCTCTCTGGAGCATACCAGTACCTCCTCTCCCTTCCTTCCTAGTAGCTCATTCTCTCTGCCTTTCTTTTTAAGCTCCAAGGAAGGGCCCTTCGTTTGCCTCTGTAACTTATCCCAAGAGCCCAAGCTTCCCATGGCCCACTTTTACCTCTGTGATTTTCTAAATAAACTTTTGCTTTTATTTGAGTTTTGGATCTGAATTCTTTCTTAGCCAGAACTCAAGTATTAAAGTCACTGAACTAAGGTCTGGTCTAACTCTGCCAGTAACATTCTACTTTTTTGCCACAATCATGTGGTGCCATGACTCCAACCGTCTTATCGTGGCATAGTGCAACAGGATTATAGAGAAGCCCATCCAGTACCATCTTGCAGGCCCAGACCCATGGTAGGCACTGGCAGAGGCTCATTGTGCCCCACTAGCTGCTTTCCATTGCATCAGGTGGACTTCAGCGAGTTTTCCTTGGAATTCTGGACCTCCATGTTTTAAGGTTAGACAGGGGCCTTTGTTTGAGCTGGGGCGGGGGCGGGGGGGGGGGGTGTTGGTTTTGTTTTTTTTTAAATCATCCTCAAGGTGGAGCTAAAGGTTAAGGGTTGAGAGAACTCAGGCAAAAGATAAGTGAGACAACTAAGGAAAGGAGAAAAAATGAGTAGCTGGTTTTTAACTTTGGCTTTTCAATATGAATTGCTTTCTGATAGTCTGAACAAAAACTCTTCCTGGATAATAAGGGGCACTTCCTCCCTTCAGCTCAACTCTCAGGTTTTCCTAGGCTACTAAGAATCTCTGTGGAGATGTCAGAGGGTATCCCTTCATGACATGTAGGAAGGAGCCCTATAGAGAATTCCAATTCAACTGTAATTAAATAATTGACTTGCCCAGGGACAACCACATAAAGGTTGGTTACCTAGTGCTCCCAGCCCTCAAGGCTATATAGATAGCTGGGGAGGAAACTGAGACACCTTAATGGGTTGAGGGGACTCAAGGAAGTGACAGCCCCCTTAGAGCTCAATTTATAAGCAGCACTCTTCAACCTACAACACAATTCCCTAGAAATTTGTCGAGACTCTACAGATCCCCCCTCAAAACAAGAAAATCAAGAATTTTTCAATTCTCCATCAAGTGTTCTAAAAATAGAAAATCCCATATACATGCTAAGTTCATTGTCAAAAAAAGTGATATTTTTAAAAATCCCCTTCGTTTATATAGCTAAATTCGTCATAACATTAACTCACATTTGAATTAACTCTTTTTCAGCATCTTAACCATTTTTTATTTTTCAGTAACAGATGACATATTAGTTTTAGGTGTACATCCCAATGATTAGATATCATGTAACACACTGTCATCCTGATAAATCGCATACACAGTACACATCTGGCACCATACATAGTTATTAGAATATTATTAACTATATTTCCTATGCTTGTATTAATTCTTACCTTTTGTTAATCAACCTCTAACAGTTAAGCCATAATAGCCTCTTTGTCAAAAATCCATTTTTAAAAATTAACAATAAAGGATGAACAATCGTGGGGAGGGGGACAGAGGAGAGCAAAAAGGGGATGGATGTAACACGACAACAATAAAATTTTTAAAAAAGATTCCTATACAGATTTAAAAAAAAAAAGAAAAAGGATGAACAATCACAACACACAAATAACAAGAAGGAACTAAAGATTATGTGGTTTTCACTCAATCCTAATAAAGGATTTTGTACACAGTTATAGTAATAGTGTTCCTACCTTTCCTGAATTATCGCTAGGGATGAACTACACCTACTTAACAATTTCAAAGAACTCTGTCAAAGTTTCCTACAATGTCATAATTTCTTAAGACTTGTGGAAACAAAAAGTTACAACAGTTAAAATTTTCTGGTATTTCCTATCCTATGCAAAATCAGCCATGATTAACATTTCAAAGCAAAGTAAAAGCATTATGTTCCATTTTTTAAAAATAATTGTAGATTTACTACTTACTAGGTTAAAATTCTTAATAAATGTACTTTTCTTATGAGGATAGAAAGTTCATATTCATATCTATTTTTTCACATAAAAAACCTAAGATTAGAACCTCAGAAGTCTAACACTTCCTCAGGCATTACACACACACACACAAAAAACAAACACTCAAAATTATACAAATCTTTCCTTAAATAAGTAAGTAAAAACTAAACTACATAAATTCTCAACCTCTGTCCCATCCCCCCACCCTTTTTGTTTTCTTCTAAGATGGCATCAGTCCTCACATAAAATAGTCTGAATAGTATCATTTAAGGGTTGTTGAAATGCCATCCCAAATTATTTTCCTCACAGGCCTGCCTTCATCAAGTGTGATTTTCCTCCCAGCAGACTTATTCTTTTGGGCCAAGGGAAAAATTGGCAAACTATTACAGCATACAGCCCAACTAGGGCCCTCTATCTGTTTTTGTACGCTCCATGAGCCAAGAATGGTATTTATATTTTTAAATGGTTAAAAAAATAAAAGAGGAATATCTCATGATGTCAAGTTTCATACAATTCAATTTTGTGCCCATAAATAAAACTTCATTAAAACACTGCCACCCTTATTTATTTACATGTCTACAGCTACATTTATAATGGCAGAATTCAGCACTTACAAGAAACACTCTAATGGTTTTGCACTGCTGCTCAGAGCCCTCCAAAACAGTGATACAGCTACAGCTTAACAGCTTTTCAAGCACTGCACTTACCACCATACATTTTATTTTTTATTGCCAGTGCATACCCTTCAAGTCAAAACAAGAAAAGAAGGTAAGTGAGCTTTAAATGTCATACTTTTAAGATACAATGAAGGGTAGGTAACCTTGTTATCAAATTAGACAGCAAACTATTATGCTTATTATGCAATGACACTACAGCTATGCTAAAAGAATAACAATAAAGATCAATAGACTAGGCACTCATCACAATATACATACACATCAACCAGTCTAAGCACTTAATCATAAAATTTCTAATTCACAGTAAAATACAGTCAGAAAACTCGGAAAATATAAGTAGATTTCATCGCAGCTGAATTCCTTCACAAAAAATGAAATTGAGGATGCAATCAAAGTAAGCTTCTGAATGCTAATTTGTTAGCCAAGAAAAAAAAAGCCTTTGTCAATGGTGAGTTAATTAAATTGTGTTTGTAGCAGCTGAAGAAATGTAAGTAAACAAATTTTATTTAAAATTATGAGCCTTTTGGCAGAATAACTAACTGAAAGAGCTGCAAACAATGGTAACGATAGGGGAAAATCTATTTAATTTATCTAGTTAAAATAATCCAAACATGGCCCTGACCAGTGTGACTCAGTTGGTTGGGCATCATCCTGCAGAGTGAAAGGTTGCTGGTTCAATCCCGTCATGGCACATGCCTGGATTATGGCCTGTGCAAGAGGCTGCCGATAGATGTTTCTCTCTCACATTGATGTTTTTCTCCCTGTCTTTCTCTCTCCCTTCCCCTCTCTAAAAATACAAGTAAATAAAATCTTTTTAAAAATCACAATAGCAAGAAAAATTATTTTGAGTATTTTTCTTGGCTTTTGATGAGTCTAAAGGTATTACCAATACTTCCCAGTATCTGAGAAGTTAACACAAGTTTAAATAATTTGCCCTAGCTGGTGTGACTCAGTGGTTTGAGTGATGGCCTATGAACCAAAAGGTTACTGGTTCGATTCCCAGTCAGGATACATGCCTAGGTTGCAGGCTGGGTCCCCAACTAGGGGTGTGTGAGAGGTAACCAATCAACGTATCTCTCGAACACTGATGTTTCTCTCCCTTCCTCCCTCTTTTCCTCTCTCTCTGAAAATAAACAAATAAAATCTAAACAACAACAACAAAAAACCTTAGCCCAACGGGAATGACAGATTTCCTTAGATATACAAATGCACTCTTACTCTCTCAACTGAATGGGAAGTGGGAACACAAGAACAGAAACTAAAATATTGCCAGAGAACAGGTCACACAATAGCATAAACCATACATGAGTTAAAACCATAAGGTAAGAGAAAGCATAACAAAGAAGAAGGTGAAGTCAGAGATTAGGTAAAATAGGAATGATGTAACAGGGTCCAAAAAACACATTAAGAAACCCCAATGTTAAAAAGAATATAAGAAAATCTCCAGAACTTCAGTGGATCCTTCCAGTTCCCTAACTACATCCCAGTCTTTCTGAGGCCTGGATCCATACCTGTTCATCCTGGATTACTGTGGGATTTCAAATTTACTTTTAACATGTGAACCTGTACAATAAGCATCCAATTATTTTTTTCTTCCTTCTTTTTTTTTTTCCATCAATGTATGGTTGCCTTTCACCTGCCTCTAGATACAGACCTGGCTAGAGACCTGGCTAGAGACCTGGCCTACAAGCTGGTTATGTGTGCTGGCTGGGAATTGAACCAGCAACCTTTGGGTTTGCAGGCTGGTGCCTTATTCACTCTGTCATCAGCCAGGGCGAGCATCCAATTCTTAAAGAAATCTACCTATGATAGAAAGAAGCACAACATATACTAATAACCCTTCTAGGCAATCACCTCCTGGAAAGCAAAGGCTATATTTATTCAACTTAGAATTGCCTAAAGTACCTGGAACTGTGCCCCTCACAAAGCTCAGTATTTGTGGCATTTGCTGTAGAAATACTAAATGAACAAAAATCTCAAATACCCAGATTGTTCTAAGTCAGAAGCAATATAAACAGAGGAAAATTCAGAGTTGTAAGGCTATTCCTCTATAAATAAAGAGGCCAGAGCAGTGGGAGAGATACTGATCCTAACCTACATCTAGTAGTGACCTGGACATAAGTCAATCAGGGCATTACATTCCCTTGGCTGTAACTGGATCAAAGACGAACACATGGCTCATCTGGTCAATGACAACCAGGCTTAGTTGGCTTGTTTGAGTTGATGGATGAAGTGTTCCTTCTATTCCACTTCAAATGGAAGAACAGCAATTGTAGCTATTCCAGCCATCTTGCTGCTATATGAAACCTAAAGATCAAATCAGCACAGTGGAAAGCAGATCTGAGTTCAGAGAAGAGACTAGGTCCCAGTGACATCATCTGAAGTACAAAAGCCATGCCTCAAACCAGTATTTCCCCTGGATGTGTCAGTAACGTAAGACAAAATATTATCTTTTTAAGCCAATTTGGGTTGGGTTTTCTGTCACCTGTAACCAAAACTCTTAATGTGTATAGAAACTCCCCCAAAATTCATATTTTAAAAAATTTGCCCTGGCTGGTGTGGCTCAGTGGATTGAGCCCCAGACTGTGAACCAAAGGGTCACCAGTTCGACGCCCAGTCAGGGCACATGCCTAGAATGCAGGCCAGATCCCCAGTTGGGGGCACACGAAAGGCAACCACACACTGATTTTTCTCTTCCTCTCTTTCTTTCTCCCTTCCCCTCCCTCTAAAAATAAATAAAATCTTTTAAAAATAAAATGAAATAAAAAATTAACCCATATCCCAACATCCTAACACAAGTTATTTGTCTCTGTCTACCTTGTATACACAAGCTATTCAATTTTAAACTGATAATCACTCTATTCTAAAATTATTCTTATCACCACATCCTCCCAACATGGGCATATAGTCCTTCTACAAGCATCATTCACACCCTTGGACACAACCAGCCTTTGACCACATTCCTGGTGGAGCTTTTATGAAACAAGGGACTTCAGCTCTGCTGAAGACATCACCACTTGCCCAAAATATAGCCTTTAACTTGATAAAACATCTTTACCACCTTTATGAGATCAAGTCACATATTATCTGAGACTTTAAACCAGTTTTGTTACCAAAATAAGTTGTGGCTAAGTTCAGACAATTGAGTCCAATCAGTAACTTCCAGCCCTGGCTGGTGGCACAGTGGATAAGGCACCAGCCTGAGAACCCCAAAGGTCACTGATTTGATTCCCACCCAGGGCACATAATCAGGTTGCAAGCCAGGTCTCCAGCCAGGTCCATAGCTGGAGGCAGGTGAAAGGCAACCATACACTGATATCTCTCTTCCTCTCTGCCTCCCTGCCTTCCCCTCTCTCTAAAAATAAAAAATCTTTTTTAAAAAATTTTAAATAACTCCCAGAATACAAGGACAATAATATCCCCACCATGATGTGCCCTCCTTGTCTAAATGTCCTCAGCTCTGGTTTCTTCCAGTGTCACTGCCCAAATCTTTTTTATTATGCCCAAGAGAATCATCATTCTCCTGTTACCAAACTCCAGCCTTCCTCATTCTTTCTAAGCAATGCTCTTTCTACTTACTTACCCTTACTTCAAACCTGGCTCTCCCCTTACAGATTTTCTCACAGTTCTCTCTCTTTACTGCAATCCATACCCGCACAGTGTTAGGAGTGATTGGCATTCACTTGCCTTTCTACTGAAGATTCCAGATCATAATCATTCTCCTTTATGGCCACACCTTCCCGATGTATCTTATCATCCTAGTATCTTTTGATCCTTTAGCTGTCCCTCCACATTCACTGAAGACTTAGAAGCCTACTTCAGTCTTCCTTACTAAGTCTCTTATCTGGGACAATACTGGGAGAGTTCAATCTCCATGAAAGATGACCCGTTCCATTACTGTATGTTAAAATTCATAGTTCCTAAGATTTTTAGCTCAATTCTATTTTAAGCACCTATTCTTCAGTTCTTTATTCTGGATCTTGTCATCATTTGAAACTGCTTCTCCTTGATTACTTTATTAGCTCACAAAAACCTTATTCTGCCCTGGACAAGTTGGTTCAAGTGTCGTTCTTATACACCTTGGTTGCAAGTTCAATTCCCAGTGAGGGTAACCAATGAATGCATAAATAAGTAGAACTAATTGATGTTTCTCCCTCTCTCCCTCCCTTCTTCTCTTTCTAAAATCAGTAATTTTAAAAAATCTTATTCTGGCCATTCTTACTCTATCACTTTATAGAGACCTCCTGATTCTCAAACCCTGATTCCCCTAACCCAGATCCTATGGTTAGACTCTAAATCTCAGCAACAACTTCAGATTTTCACCCCTTTCTCCAAACCTCACCACAAAGTAATAGTTCCAGTTCAATTCTGTTTCTGTGAACCAAACTACTCTAAAGAAAAACCACACTAGATACACTGAGAACAAACTTGATAAATTCCCTCTCTTCTATTCCCCTCAACAACCCTTTCAATCATTTTCTCAAGTGCCACAGTCACCCCTTGTCCAGGCCCTTCACTCTCAGCCAACAACCTTACTTTTGATAACATAGAGATATGTAAGTTATCAGGTCTCCCTCTACTGCCATATCCCTTCCTCAAACCTTACCTATATTCATACTGCTCCTTACCTATTTTTATTTCAGACCTAGAAAGTAAGGTGCCCCTCCTCCTGTTCCAAGCTATTTGCTTTGTATAGAGTATATAAAGCGTACTAAATCAAAATGATCCAAACAGCAAAGAGCTGCAGAGGTTTTTGTTGTTTAAGTCCATAGTGTTTGGTAGTCTTAGATCTGAGTTTTTATCTTGTTTCTAGAAAGGTTTACTAGTCAGGAATATTTTAGTAAGTGCTGCTGCTGACACTAGCACCTGAAATCATTTAAAACACTGATGGTGAGAATAATAAAGGGAAAATGTGTGGGAAGAGATCTGCCTAGAAACAGAGTAAACTGAATTTTCAGTGATTTAAATTTGGCACAAGATGGCCAGTATTCTGCATTCTCATCTGCCTTTTGCTAGTCACTTAACTTTAGAAAAACTAAATTTTATTTATGAACTCTTAAGTACAGTATTTGGTGCCTCAGACTGATTTATGCTTAGCTCTTTTCCACTTATATGTGTCCTCATGACATGTAGGTATGGTTTATATCATATGCAGGGAGTCTATCGTTAGTGTTTAGTTTAAAATAGGTTTGCATCGTACTTTTCTAAAGATTTTCTTTCTTTTTGGAGAGGGGGAAGGGAAAAAGAAAAAGTAGGAGAGAAATGTTAATGTGTGGTTACCTCTCACATGTCCCCACCAAGGAACCAGGTCTGCAACCCAGGCATGTACTCTGAGTGGGAATCAAACCAGCAACCCTTTGGTTCACAGGCTGGAGCTCAATCCACTGAGCAACACCAGCCAAGGTCCACTGTGCTTTCCTTATTAGTATAAGGAAATTTAGGTTCCTTTAGCATTTCCATTACTTTGCCCTTATTATAAGTCCTGGGTTTCTGTTTATTACTTCTGGGTGTTGAGGATGAATGGAGAAAACCATGTCACTGAGCTGATTGTTCCACTACTGATACTTGGCTCTTGATACTGTAGTTGTCCATGAACATTTCATTTCATAGGATAATGACTCTTACTTGTTCTTCAGACAGAGAAATGAATATTTTTGTTTCATTTTTTACTTTTTCATTTATTCAAATACGAGGTGGGGCAAAGGTAGGTTTTGTGAGTACACAAAACAATTTTTGTATTATTATTTAATTATTGTATTATTTTCCATACAAACAACTGTAAATCTACTTTGCCCCACCCAGTAGATTTAAGTGTCTATTACATGCTGCCCAATATGCTAATTAGTAGAAAATTTTCGGAGAAGATGGTAATTGTCAAATACAGTAACAGTATCAAATGTAGTGCACTTTGGTATTAAAAAAAAAAGACAGGAAAACTGTTTATTTGATTTGGTGATTAAAAGTCATGATGACCCGGGTTGGTATTGTTCAGTGGGTTCAGCACTGACTGGCAAACCGAAATGTCACAGGTTTGATTCCCAGTCAGGGTACATACCTGAGTTGCAGGCCAGTGTTTCTCTCCCTTTTTCTCCTACAGAACCTTCAATTAACTCCTTTTTTCACCCACAATACCACCCTTTCCCCTAACTACATCTCCCTGGTCTACCAATAAGCTCTTCTTCCTTTACTTAAAAAAAAGAAAAGAAAAGAAAAAACTTGCCCTCAACTCTGCCACCTGTGCCACAAGGTGCAATCCATTCTTCTGCCATCCGTTCCAAGTTGAACTCCTCAAGACTACAACCACAGGCACTTATACTGCACTTTCATCTCTCCACTACAGCATTCCTTATTATTAAAGGTCACCAATAAAATTCCTAGTGGCCAAACCCTGGCTGGTGGTACAGTGGATAAGGTGCCGGCCTGAGAACCCAAAGGTCTCTGGTTCAATACCCAGCCAGGGCACATAACCAGGTTGCAAGCCAGGTCTCTAGCCAGGTCCTTAGCTGGAGACAGGTGAAAGGCAACCATATGTTGATGTCTCTCTCCTTCTCTGCCTCTCTCCCTTCCCCTCTCTCTAAAAATAATAAATAAAATCTTTTTTTTTTAATCCTAGTGGCCAAATCCCATAATCAGTTTTCAATTCTTATCCTTAAGTTTATAGTCTTTGTCCTAAGGTATTTGACACCATCAACCACTTTACCCTTCTTCACTTTAAAACTTGCTTCACCCTTGGGCTCTGCTATGTGCTTCTCTTCTTATTCTTCTACTACTGACTTTCTTCTTAGACTCCTTTACCTAATTCTCTTTTGCAAATTACCTACATGTTGGTCCTCTGCACAGTGGGCCTAGGCTGGTGTTGCTCAGTGGATTGAGGCCCAGCCTGTGAACCAAAAGGTTACTGGTTTGATTCCCACTCAGGGTACATGCCTGGGTTGCAGACCTGGTTCCTCATTAGGGGCATGTGAGAGGCACTGACATTTCTCTCCTACTTTTTCTTTCGCCTTTCCCCCTCTCTAAAAAGAAATAAAATCTTTAGAAAAGTACAATGCAAACCTATTTTAAACTAAACACTAACGATAGACTCCCTGCATATGATATAACCATACCTACATGTCATGAGGACACATATAAGTGGAAAAGAGGTCCTCCTTTTTTCTCATCAGCTACATACTCTCCCTGAACACTCCTGTACTGTTACCAACCATGTGCCTATGATTTCCTAAAGTCTATGGTCTCTAACACTCTTTCATACTTTTTGGAAGAAGTTGGAACAAAAGTGAATATTTCTAAAATCTCCAGGCAAGAAGAAAAAGAGAAAGATGGGTCCATTTCCTAATCTTAGAAATAAAGAAATCACAATGAGGATGGATGTAATACAACAACAATAAATTTTTTTTAAAAAATAAGAAATAACAATGAAAATACATACTTGACTACATAATTGTTTTGTAGGGGAAAGGGAGAGGGGAAGGGAGGCAGAGGGGGAGGGAGAGAAACACTGATGTGAGAAACATCAACCAGGGAGTTGCCTCTTGTAGTGGGCTGTCCAAAAAGTCCATATAGTTTTTCTATAAAGTAAAAGACACATTTTTCTCTTCCTTTTTCTTTTCTTAAAGCAGATTGTATTTTTGAAAGATTTTATTTATTTATTTTTAGGAAGTGATAGGGGGAGAAACAGAGGGAAAGAAACATCAATGTGTGGTTGCCTCTCACATGCCCACAACTAGGAACCAGGCCTGCAACCCAGGCATGTGCCCTGACTGGGAATCAAAACAGGAAGC
Source organism: Noctilio leporinus (assembly GCA_004026585.1). Taxonomy (NCBI): domain Eukaryota; kingdom Metazoa; phylum Chordata; class Mammalia; order Chiroptera; family Noctilionidae; genus Noctilio; species Noctilio leporinus. The sequence goes on along the minus strand of PVIW01013862.1, from coordinate 13,781 downwards.
GACCCTTTGGTTCACAGGCCAGTGCTCAATCCACTGAGCTGCACCAACCAGGGCAAAGACACATTTTTCATTTTCACCAGTTAACTTTATTGATTTAGATATTTTGAGTATGTCCGCTATCTCCTGCTATTGGCTTCTGAAAGTGGGTAGAGGTCAAGGGTGCTACTAAAATAAACATTGTCCAATGCATAAGACAGCTTAGCTTCACAGCAAAGAATTATTTGGCCAAAATGTCAATAATACCAAGAAACTTCGCAAACCACTTTGGACACGTAGTTCAGTAACAGCACCCTCTCCATACACTGCACAATTCTTTTCTTTTGCTTTTCAACTGCATTTTTACCTTTCTTGAAATAATAAAGCGACATATGCTGAAAATGTTGTGTATCATCTTCCATCTTCAGTATTAAAATGGCTGCATAAAAATTTATTAATTTTGATAGTTTTATAAGTGCACACTGATATAACAGCTGTACAATAAAATCTAACAAAATTACTTCAGATGAAGTTAAAAACAACTAAGTACTACTACAGCCATCATACAGAAAAAAAATGTAACAAACTTTTTGGCCAACCCAATATACTCCCTGACCCCTAACTGGGGACCGAACCCACAACTCATGCATGTGCCCTGACCAGAAATGGAACCCTTAACATTTTGGCTTGTAGGACAACACCCAACCAACCAAGCCACACCAGCTGGGGGAATTGCATAAAAATTTTTAAGTTCTGTAAACTCAGACAACATGGAAAATAAAGAAAATACATGAATACCTTTATTAAATACACATTCCCACGAAAACATAACTCAATAAATGGAAGTATTGGGAAATGTATTAAAAAAGTGAGGCCCTTACAACAACATTTAAAAAAAAAAAAAAAAAGTGAGGCCCTGGTTAGTAGCACAGTGGATAAAGCACCGGCCTGCAAACCCAAAGGTCATTGGTTCAATTCCCACCCAGGGCACATAACCAGGTTGCAAGCCAGGTCTCCAGTCAGGTCCATAGCTGGAGGCAGGTGAAAGGCAACCATACATTGATGTCTCTCTCCCTCTCTCCCTTCCCCTCTCTCTAAAATTAATAAATAAAAATATCTTTAAAAAAAAAGAAAGTGAATTTTTCTTAAAATCACTGAAAATGTTCATACCATTAGTATTTAAATAAGTTCATTTCAGGTCTGTTAATTATTTTAATAATAAGACATACAGCTTTCATAAAAATTTTAAAGCTGTCCTGAAGCCCTCAAATTAAAAATTAACATTCTAGACATATTTCTATTCATGCTCTAAGGTTGCGCATATATACGTGTGTGTGTGTGTGTGTGTGTGGTTTTATAGTCTCATCCACATTGACTATCTCTAGGTTTGTTTTACCACTGCTTTTAAAGAGAAAGGAAGGGAGAGAGAGAAACATCAATTAGTTGCCCCCATACATGCCTGGACGGCACCAGGACCACAAAGCCCACAACCTACATATGCATCCTGACCAGAAATCTAACCTGCAACCTTTTGGTTATAGGACAATACTCCATACCAATTAAGCCATACCAGCCAAAGCTGTCTAGAGTTTTGTTAGTTTAAAATTTTCACTTATTTATTTTCAGAGAGGGGAAGGGAGGGAGAAAGAGAGGAAAACAAACCAATGTACAGCTGCCTCATGTGCATCCCCAATTGGACACCTGGCCTGCAACCCAGGCATGTGCCCTGACTGGGAATTGAACTGGCAACCCTTTGGTTCATGAGTCAGCACTCATTCCACTGTGCCACACCAGCCAGGGTTGTCCAGATTTTTGAAAGTAGTGACAGGTAGACAGGTAAGCAATGTATAGAGCTTACCTGATGACTCTTAATCCTCATTATGTTTTCTGAACAAATGTGCACAGATATAATATGGGACATTCCTTTGGCCCAGACAGCTTTGTTAAGCCTGGTATCAATATATACATCTGAAATTCCCATCTCCCTCATGGCCAATTTTTGTGTCTCTTCGGGTGTCCAAAGAATACACTTCTTGAAGCCCATTCCACAATGCGCTTGTGAATGACAATGTGCATTCTCTGGTCATTACCTCATTAATGGCAGAGGAGCCCTTTTTGTTTTTGTCACCCTTCCTTGCAGGAACTATTCTGCCAGGCCCAGGTTGTAAAGAAAGAACATGAGGTATGTTCTTATTTTCTCTTTAAGGTATGTCCTTTATTGATCTGGTCTCAAGTCAGTATACAGGTAAAGAAAGCCCTGGCTTCCTCCACACCTCAACCTACTCCAAGGGGGTTCAGAGCCTTCATATAACTCAAGTTAGGGACAAAAGGGGGGCCATAATGGCAGACCATTTAAAATAAAACAAAACAGCCCTGAAAACCAAAAGGTCACGGGTTGGACTCCCAGTCAGTGCACATGCCTGGGTTGCGAGCAAGGTCCCCAGTGGGGGGATACGAGAGACAACTAACTGATGTATCTCTTGCACACTGCTGTTTCTCTCCCCTTCTCTTCCCCTTTCCTCCTCCATCTCCAATAAAAATAAATAAAATATTTTTTAAATAAATAAGACAAAAAGAACAAGTATTAAAGTGATGATTTAAAAATCTGGATTAACCCCTGGCTGGTGGCACAGTGGATAAGGCGCTAGCCTGTGAACCCAAAGGTAGCTGGTTCGATCCCCAGCCAGGGCACATAATGAGGTTGCAAGCCAGGTCTCTAAGAATAATAAATAAAATCTTTTTTTTTTAATTTGAATTACAGGGAGAGGATCCAAGAAGGTGACGTAGTTAAACACGCTGCATCTTCCTCCACAACCAAAAACAATACATCTTCCTCAAAACTAGAGACAATGAGAAATTCCAGAATATCGAGCTGCACAGAAGTCCAACAAATAAAAGATAGACGGCAGAAATACTCATCCAGACAGGTAGAAGGAGCAGAGCTTCAACATTGAGGATGCTGTTTAGCAAGTGGGTTGCCGGCATGAATTGGCAGTGCGGTGGCACAGATTGACAGTGCAGCAACTACAGCAGGAGCACAACAGGGGTCTTTCAGCAGAAAAAGCAGTCACGGTAGGGATACCTGTTGAGTGCTCCCAGCACCAGACCAAATCATGCGGCTCAGTTTCAGGGCTGGAGGGGGGAAATAGTGGATGGAATAAAACCACATTGATTCTGACTGTGAAAACCAGAGGGAGGTGGGGCAGAGGAAGAAACTGCCAGTCTCAAAGCAGAGACTGTTTGTTTAGAGGGCCCACAAGGTCCTGAAATATCTATGTACAGATCAACACACTCTGTCTGGTGAGAACTACGAACAGGGCAACAACTACAGAGGAGCTAGTTCTATACGGGAAGCAGGAAAGGAAACGGGGCAAGTGCTGAGCACGCAGCATAGTTCCCTTTCAGTCACCTTCCCCATATATAGCACCACCATGTGGTAAAATGGGTCACCTCAACCTGATGAATACCCAAGGTTCCCCACTTTACAATGTAACAGGTGCAACAGCGCTCCCTAAGACACAGAAGTAAACACAGAAGCCAGTAAAGTTCAGAAAACACAGAAATATGGCTCAAAAAAAGGGATAAATCAAGGTCCCAGTGGATGAACTAAACAACAAAGAAATAGCCAGCCTGACAGACAAAACGCTGGTAATAAGGATGCTCACAGACTTCACAGATGTGCTTATATACAGCAAATATGTAAGAGAAGAAGGCTAGGCCAAGTGAAACAAAAGAAAATGCACACAAAACCAATGGTGAAGGGAAGGAAAACAGGGTTCAAATAAATGATTTGGAACATAAGGAAGAAATAAACAGTCAACCAGCACAAAAAGTAGAAACAAGAATTGAAAAGAAAAAAACAAGGAGGCTTAGGAACCTCTGAGATGACTTTAAGTGTGCCAACATCTGAATCATAGGGGTGCCAGAAGGATAAGAGAAAAAGTAGGAAGTTGAAAACTTGTGTAAAAAAATGAAGGAAAACTCTCCAAATTTGGTAAAGGAAAGAGACATGTAAGTCCAGGAAGCAGAGTCACAAACAAGCTAGATCCAAATCAAACCACACCAAGACACATCATAACTGAAGTGCCAAAGATTAAAGATAAAGAGAGAACCTTAAAAGAAGCAAGAGAACCCTGGCTGGTGTGGCACAGTGGATCAAGTGCTGACTTGTGAACCAAAGGGTTGCCAGTTCAATTCCCAGTCCGAGCACATGCCTGGCTGCTAGCCAGGTCCCCAGCTGGGAGCCATGAGAGGCAACCACACGTTGATGGTTCTCTCCCTCCCTTCTCGTCTCTCTAAAAATTAAAAATTAAAATATTAAAAGAAGCAAAAGAAAAGAAGAGTTACCTACAAAAGGGTTCCTATAAGACTACCAGCTGATTTCTCAAAAGAAACTTTGCAGGCAAAAAGGGACTGGCAAGAAATATCTGAAGTGATGAAAATCAAGGACCTATAACTAAGGTTACTCTATCCAACAAAGCTAGCATTTAGAATGGAAGGGCAGATAAAGTGCTTCCCAGACAAAGTAAAGCTAAAGGAGTTCATCATAATGGAGCCCTTATTATATGAAATGTCAAATGTACTTAAGAAAAGGAGGATCAAAATTACAAACATTAAAAAGACAACAAATTCACAACAATCAACAGAACCTAAAAAATAAAAATGAAAACAAAAACAAACCAAGCAAACCACCAGAACTGGACCAGAAACACAGGTATGGGGATCACTGAGAGGGTTATCAACTGGGAGAGGGAAGGGGGTGAAACAGGGGAAATGGTGCAGGGATTAGGAAACACAGTTGGTAGGTACAAGATAAGACATGGGGAAGTTAAGAATAATAGAGGAAAAGGCGAAATCAGAGAACTTATATGCAGGACCCATGGACATGAACTAAGGGGTGGGCTGGGGCTGGGGTTGAAGGAGACAATGGGGGCTTGGGTGGAGGGAAGCAAAGAGAAAAGAACTTGGGACAACTGTAACAGCATAATCAATAAAATATAAAATAAATATCTGTATTACATAATGTACACAAAAGCAATGATACCACCCTTCCCTGTGTGAACTTGGGTAAGGAAGGACTGGTCCTTGTTAAGAAGAAGGGAGCTACTTTTGAGCTGACAAGGGACTTCCTGTAATAATGCATTTCATGATATTTGGAATAGCTATGAAAAAAAGAACAGTGTACAAAGTCCTTGGTCACATGTAGAACTCTGGGGAAGCTCATTCCAACATACTGCTGTCACCTTCACTGTTCCAGTTTTTAAATCCTAAGTCAAGTGCCAAAAAAATAAGTAAATAAAATAAATAAATAAGTAAATAAAGCCATACCAATCTCATCTCATTTTCTGCGCAAATTAGGTTTTGTCAAGAAAGGGTGTAACCAACTAAGTAATAGTCCCTAGAGGTATTTGCAGTGAACAATGAGGAGCCCCAATTCTTAGTACAGGTGCTGACTGCTGGAAGGTGAACAGCAAGGCCAGGATGGAGCCCTGGATGCATACAGAGTAACTGCTCCCAGGGAACACAATGATCTTGCTCTTCATCATGCTGGGAGCCAGAACACTGATTTCCTTCTGCATCCTACTGGCAATGCCTGAGCACATAGTGGTCCCATCAGATAAAACCATGTTGGGATGTAGGTCCTCACAGATGTTAACTTCACCCTTCATGATGGAGTTAGTTTCGTGAATGCCATTGGATTCCATACCCAGGAAAGTAGTCCGGAAGAGGGCCTTGGAGCAGCAGAACTAAGCATTGCCAACAATGATAACCTGACTGTTGGGTAGCTTATAGCTCTGCTCCTAGGAAGGAGCTGTAGGCTACAGTGGCCATCTCCTACTCGATGTCCAGGATGATGTAGCACTGCCTCTCCTTGATTTCACACACAATTTCCCACTGAGTTGTGGTGGTAAAGCTGAAGCCACGCTCCGTACCTTCATGAGTTAGTCCTTCAGGTCCCAACCAGTCAGGTCCAGAACAGGATGGCACGGGAGAGGGCATACACCTCACAGATGGACACAGTGTGGGTGACCCCATCACCAGAGTCCATCACAATGCCAGTGGTATAGCCAGAGACTTACAAAGACAACATAATCTGGATGGACATGTATGAGGAGGGGACCACTGAAAAAATACGGAATTATCTTCTGGAGGGTGGGCCCTTATAGTACAGACTTCCCCAACTAGGTGAGTGTTAAAGGAACCCATCTGCATCAGTGTACCAGCTTGTGGTGTAAGAGGCTGTGTTCGGCTTTAGTGAATTTTTTTTGAAGCCTCAGTGCATTTGGCCATTTCATGATGGGTGACTTACCAGCGCACCTGCTCACCAACACTGCACCAAGTGTTCGTCAATTTTTGACCAAAAAAACACGAGCTCCATGCCCCACCTCCTTATTTACCCAATTTCACCCAATGACATTTAGTCTCCCCAGATGAAAAGAAGTCCTCAAAGGAAAACATTTTGCAATGTGGAAGACAAAAAACAAAACAAAACAACACAGCAGAAGCACCTTTTAAGGCATCAAAATCGATGAGTTCAAAAACTATTTTGAGCAGTAGAAAAAAAGTTTCAGTAGGTGTATTGCCTCAAATGGACAGTACCCTGAAGGTTGAAATTTAAACATGTAAGAATAAACATACAATTTTTTACAAATAAAATTCTGGTTTTTGGAGTCTCCTTCGTACATGGTTAGGGTATTGAAGGACTCAAACATGATCTAGAGTGGATCTTGGGGTTTAGTGGGACATCAGTGATTAGGGTGGGGTGCTCTTCTTCAGTGGGTACATGCAACTCACTGTAAAAGATGTGATGCCAGATCTTCTCCACATCATCATTGTTAGTGACAACACTGTGCTACATGGGGTATGTCAGGGTTAGGATGTCCCCTTGCTTTGGGCCTTATCGTCCACATAGGAGTCCTTCTGGCCCATGCCCACCTCACAAGCTGGGGCCAGGAACATCCCAGTATGGAGGTGAAGAGAGCCCTGGGACCGTCATCACCTGCAAAGCCAGCCTTGTACATGCCAGAGCCATTGTCAACCATGAATGAAACAGTATCATCATCCATGGTGAGCTGGAGTCAGTGTGGACCAGCAAAAGCAGGAGAGTAGCAAAGGAGACGGGTCTTTACTGGCAAGTAAATGCAGTCTCACTGTTGCACTAGGGTTTTTGTTTTGTTTGTTCGTAAAGATTTTATTTTTAGAAAGAAGAGAAGGGAGGGAGAGAAACAATGTGTGATTGCCTCTTACATGCCCCCAACTGGGGACCTTGGATGCAAACCAGGCATGTGCCCTGACTAGGAATAGAACCAGCAACCCTTTGGTTTGCAGGCTGGCGCTCAGTCCACTGACCCACACCAACCAGGGCACACTCGTTTTTAAAATAATGTTACGATGTGTTCTTAGTACTGAGAATCACCTATAACACATGTCAAGCACTCTTCTAGATACTAGAGGATATAGCAATGAACAAAATAGATAAAAGTCACTATCTTGACAGAGGGGAGCAAAAAGGAGATGGATGTAATACAACAATAAAATTTAAAAAAAAAAAAAAAGTCACTATCTTCATAAAGCTTATACAGGATTCCAGTCTGGGGTAAGAAGGAAAGGCAAATAATTAAATAACTGAAAAATATATTCTATGGTGATTAAATGCTACAAATATAATGCAAAAAAGGGAGACTACTGTGTTGGGAAGGGTTATAAGTTTAAATAGTGTAGTTAAGGCCTCACTGTAAAGGTAATATTTAAGTGAAGATTTAGGAGAGATGAGGGATTAAGTCACATCTGGGAGAAAAATATTCCAGGCAAAGAACCTCAGGTGGGAGTGTTCAAAGTGTTTGAAGACTAGCAAGGCGGTATCAGAGCTAAAGAGAAGTGACAGAGAGGAATAATAGAAAAATGAGATCAAAAAGATAATATTCTATCTTACATGAAAGTATTATTTACTTCATTCACCTTTTTAAATGGTCAACCATACTGAAAAATATTTCCATTTAGAGTGACCATGAGGTTATAGGATTACTACAGTGAGCAAACGAATGGTTTCCTTAATAACATTAAAGTTCATCTGCATCACACTGGCTGGTGTGGCTCAGTGGATTGAGTGCCTGACAGCGAACCAAAGGATTGCTGGTTTGATTCTCAGTCAGGGCACATGCCTGGGTTGCAGGTCAGGTCCCTTTTTGGGGACATGCAAGAGGCAACTACACACTGATGTTTCTCTCCCTTTCTTTCTCCCTCCCTTCCCCTCTATCTAAAAATAAATACCTAAAAATTTTAATTAAAAAAATTTATCTTCATCAATGAGTTAGAAAAAATGGATGGAATGTATCTGGAAAAAAAAAAAAAAAAAAAAAAAAAAAAAAATGGATGGAGGCCCAAGGTTAAATACAAGATAACTTAATAAGCACATCCCCTAGTCAAATCTAGAAATCAAAGGGAGAATAGTTCTTAGCTACAGAAAACTCACAGAACAGAAATACAATGATGACTTCCATTTGGATAACTTACAATAGTGGTCATGAGATGCACAACAGCAAGTCCTTTTGGATCCAGCCCCTTTCACTCAGCCATATTTATTTTGCAGTTGTCAACCACGTGTTCCACTAGATTGATCTAGAGGTGTTTGGCTGTGTGTGCATGCCCCATGGTTTGTCCCTGTTCTAATCACAAATTCCTAATCTTGTGCATGGTTTTTCCTTAAAGAGCTAGAAAACAGCACACGTCAGACCCCGGAAAAGCCCTGGGACCTCCGGGGGTGTGGCACCAGGTCTGGAAGACTCCAGAGCTCAGGCGCCAAGCCAGGACTCTGCTGGGTCTTCTCAGAGCACTTCTCTTCTCACAAGCTCTCTTGAGGTGATGTTACACAGAAAAGTTCCCTATGTTCACCATCCATGTGTGCTAGGAACTCCGGGTAGTGCTGCTTCGCCCTGCAGCCCACCTGGGCAGAATGTCAGTGCTTAGGCTGGAAGGCAAGCTGAGCCAAGCTCTCCAGGAGGGAGGACAGGCGTTGGAGTGGCGGCTGCTCCGTCCCCAGTGCTCCAGAAGGAAGCACTGAATCCAGGGCTAGATGGAGCTAGATATGAGCCACCGCTTGGTGCACCACAGCCAGCAGAATCAGCTTGCCCCAGATGACTAGGACTATAAGGTAAAGAAGATGCAGCCAAGGAAAAGGCAAGAAGGCGGCACACACCCAGACCAATGAGGCCCCACAAGCCAGACCTGAAAGAGTACCTGCCAGAAAATTGAGAAGACTCTACCCACCCCAGCAACCCAGACTGTGAGAAGTCCAGTGAAAGCAGCAGTAGTGGAGGGTCAGAACCAGAGCCTTGTGGCCATCAGCTCTTTTGCTTAGAATATGAAGCAGACAGCCGGAGAAGTGACATAAGTTGTCATGTATCAGAAGGATGATCCAGGAGGAGTGAAGAGGTATCAGCACATATGCCTCTGGATCCACCCATGGCAGAGGTCCTCAAGTTGTGTATCAAGGAGGAGATAACAAAGCCTCAGAGCTGACACTGACCAGGCTGAAAGCATTCCCTCCAGGCTGGAGTCACTGCCCAGGAGGAGTTCACCCGGAGTTTGGGAATGCCAGAACCAGTCTGGGCTGACGTTGAGACACACATATACACAAAAACACACACACCTCCCAGAACTGCAAGAAAAGGATGTTGCAGGGACTGTGCCTGACCACCTCCTTTGTAATGAGTCTGTGTTGTATATTGTCTCATTTGACCAGTCTAATTTGGAATTCTTGAGAATTCTGTTTGCCTAGCTTGGTTTTCTAAGAGCAGAGATTCCTGAGAGAGCCAAAGTTTATGAAGCCTTATACTATAAGGCCTTATACTATAAAGCTTCATTCATAATGTGCTGCTTTCTCATTGCGTTCATATGCCCTAGGACAAGTTGGCCACTGCTGCTCCACCCAGCTCCATGAGCCACGTTTGTTATTTTATGGTTTATTTCCACTGTGCTTCTGTTCACTTTCTTGTTTTTCTGGTTTTTATTTTTTTACCTGTTTCTTTGTTATTTCCTTCATCTTTTTGTCTCAGAGTCCATCAGTTCCACCCTGCCTCCCAATGTGACTGTGAACCTCCAGCTGCTCAGGACTTAGGAAGTGTGGAGCCCTGCGGGGTATACCTTTCTGACAAGATCTTCCAATAATTCTGATAATACAGGGAGAGATGTTCATTTTTAAGACTGATTTGCAAGCACATCTCCCTCTCCTTCCATGGCTTTTTCAAGTTTCTGTCAGGCCCCACTGCTTTGCACTATCTAGGTAAGGAAACTTAGGAAGATAATGCCAGAACTAAATTTCAAGAATTTCTTGCAGCAAAGCCTGCCTTGGTTAGCATTACAGAATTCTAGCTTTCAACCTTACCCCTACAGGGGATTTATCAAAACATGCTTGAAACTGCCTCTCCAAATGTGATTGAATAGTCTTGAACTGTTAGGGAAATTCCACAGCAATAATTTCCTGTTTGGAACCCTAGGTGCAAAGAGAGAAAGAAAAAAACAAAAAGCACAATGCCCCCAAAGGAAGAGAAATGAACATCTCTCATCTGCTCTCCTCCTACCTCAATGTTTCTCCTTGGCTGTGACCCAAAAGTACATAATCTCCCAACAAATCCTTAGAATAAAGATCCCAGAAATATCAGTGCTTTCACCTACGTGACCATTTTTCCTAATGCAGGATTAGGCTAAGGTCTGAAAAATCCACAAGGCATCCATCCTATTTCAAGCTACTTCAGTTTTCCAGCACATCAGCGTAACCTCAGTGACTTGAAATTTAGAGCCCATGAGCACTAAGACTTCTTGAAACCAAAGTCCTCCTGCCCCAGGGGTTTCGCCACATCAGGGTCTGAGGATCACTCTACCTGTACCTGGTCCATCTCAACAGCTTTTCTCTTCAAGGACACCTGAGGACACTCTTAAAAGTACATTAGTAAAATGCAGCTAGCCACAGCTTGCAGTGACAGAGAAATGTCAGTATGGTAAGTGAGGTGGATAAATTAAAAGGACCTGGTTGTGAATGGACCAGGTGCTCCTGACCCACAGGTTCAAGGTCTTAACCTTGCCAGTCCTGGGCTCAGTTCTACTTTTAAAGGAGAAAGTCTGTCCTCTATTTATTCAGTTGGACTCCAAGTGCCTTTTATTTTTTTTTACTTTATTTATTTTTAGAGAGAAGGAAAGGGAGAGAGACATCAACGTATGGTTGCCTTTCACCTGCCTCCAGCTACAGACCTAGCTGGAGACCCGGCTTGCAACCTGGTTATGTGTCCTGGCTGGGAATCAAACCAGCGACCTTTGGGTTCACAGGCCAGCGCCTTATCCACTGCGCCACCAGCCAGGGCCCAAGTGCCTTTTGACTTACAATAGTAACTACCCCACAGAGCCTCCTGGATCAAAGAGGCTGTGCCATCATTGTAAACTTCCTGCTGCTCAGAGGACAAGTTATTTTAGTCTTCCAACTCTTCAACTGATCTTCTGACCTGAACACAGAATTTACTTGGGCTTCCCAGTCTGGAAATACCTTTGGGGTCCATCTTCTCACAGCTAAATAGCCTGCTTCCTGGATTTATTACAGAAATTGATAAACAAGACCAGAAGAGACAGCTGGGGGTATAGCACCCAAAATTTTGGCCTCTATTTCTGTTTTGTGAGAAGCGAAGTATATACCTATTGTCTTTATGTATTTGTCATGTAACCCTTACACACCCAGGCAAGAAATTAATGGAAACTCCTTATATGTAAAATTTTTCTTCAGGCACTTTGCATATCAAGTGCATATAAAATTATTTTCCATTCAAAAAAAACAATAGTAGTCATATCATAGGAAAATATATCTAAGTGAGCCATAGTTGGTAAGGCTTCGTGGATTAAGCGCTGGCCTGCAAACAAAAGGGTCACTGTTTCGATTCCCAGTCAGGATAACACATGTCTGGGTTGTAGGCCAGGTCCCAATGGAGGCATGCAAGAGGCATTCGATGGGTGTTTCTTCCTTTCTCCCCCACTTCCACTCTTGCTAAAAAATAAAAATATATCTAGGTGAATAAGCTGAGTTGCTCATTCCCAACTAAATGGTTCTCTGAATTATAATATTATCAATCTCCTAACAAGGTCCTTCTGACCAAAATTTGCATCAGTATGTCATAAATTAAGTAAGTGGTAGCAAAGGATCATCAAGAGCCTTCAGTTCAATGCAAAATACAACTGAGAGGCCTACTAGATTTAAAAAGTGGTGGTACACTTCTGGTCAAAATGGAGGTGTAGGGAGACATGCTTTGTATCCTTGAGCAACCACAGGAAAAAATTACAAGGTCTCAAAAACAACACCCAGAACCATCAGAAAAGTTGAGCTATATGGAAGTCTGAAAACCAAAGATTTTAAAAAGGCACATTTGGGGACTTCCAGCCAAGGTGGAGGCATAGGCAGACATGCTATTTCCCTTCCCAATTGAGAAGGAACACATCTATCTCAAAACTATAAAAAAACTCAAAAGCTCCATAAAATCTAACTAAAGGGAAGTCCAACAAAGAAAAAAGAAGAGACTCCCAGCCAAGATGGAGGTGGAGGTAGACATGTTGCATCTCCCTTCACAACTAAGAAGTATACACATCTACTCAGAACTTAACTAAGAAAGTATACATATACTCAGAACTATAAAAATAATGAAAAGATCCAGAAAATCTAACTAAAGGGAGGTCCAACAAAGAAATAAATACACATCCAGACAAGTAGGAGGGATGGAGCCAGGGTGCAGAGGTTGGAGTATGGCAGCACCAATGGCAGCTGCAGCAGCACTGGCAGCACCAACGCCAATGGTGGTGATGGCAACAGTGGCATCAAGAGCAGCAGCAGCACCGCCAGTGGTGACAGCACCTTTAGCAGTGGCACCAGCAAAGGCAACAGCAACAGACTGTGAAAACCAATGGCGGTTGGGATGGTGGAAGAAACTACCCATCTCTCAGCAGAGACTGTTCAATTAGTGGAAAAAGGGCAAGTGCTGAGTGGGCAGCATTGTTCCCTCTCAAGCCCCTCTCCCACATATAGCGTCACAACATGGTGAGAGAGGTCATCCAGGACTGACAAATACCTAAGGCTCCGCCCCTTACAGGTGCTACAGTTCATACTTAAGACACAGAGACAAACACAAGAGCCTGTCAAGGAAACAGGGGGAACCTCTGAGGCCCAAAGAAAGAAAAGATGAAAGGTTCCAGTGGGAGAATTAAGCAATGAAGAGACAGCCAACCTAACAAACACAGAATTCAAAATGCCAGTGATAAAATGCTCACAGAATTGACAGACATGCTTGAATACAACAAACACAGAAGGGAAGAAGTGAAGGCTATGCTAAATGAAATGAAGGAAAATCCACACGAAACCAATGATAGAGGGGAGGGAACCAGGGTTCAAGTCAATGATTTGGAACATAAGGAAGAATTAAACAGTCAACTGCTACCGAATAAAGAAATAAGAATTAAAACAACGCCCACGAATAGCCACCACAATCTTGAGAAAGAAGAACAAGGTAGGAGGAATCACAATCCCGGACTTCAAACAATACTACAAGGCTACTGTCATCAAAACAGCCTGGCACTAGCATAAGAATAGACATATAGATCAATGGAACAGAATAGAGAGCCCAGAAATTAACCCAGGACTCTATGGTCAACTCATATTTGACAAAGGGGGAAGGAACATCCAATGGAGTAAAAACAGTCTCTTCAACAAATGGTGTTGGGAGAACTGGACAGCAACATGCAAAAAGATAAAACTAAACCACCAACTTACACCATAC
>PVIW01013861.1:0-17615 GCA_004026585.1 Noctilio leporinus | reverse complement strand
GATAGTTTTGATGACAGTAGCCTTGTAGTATTGTTTGGAGTCTGGTATTGTGATTCCTCCCACCTTGTTCTTCTGTCTCAAGATTGTGGTGTCTATTCTTGGGTGTTTTTGGCTCCATATAAATTTTTGAAGTATTTTTTCTATTTCTGTGAAGTCTGTCATTGGTGTTTTTTTTTTTTTTTTTTTAATTTATTTTATTATTTTTTAGAAAGAAGGGAAGGGAGAGAGGCAGAGAGGGAGAGAGACATCAGTGTATGGTTGCGTTTCACCTGCCTCCAGCCACAGACCTGACTGTGAGACTTGGTTTGCAACCTTGTTATGTGCCCTGGCTGGGGAATCGAACCTGCGACCTTTGGGTTCGCAGGCCGGCACCTTAACCGCTGTGCTACCAGCCAGGGCTGTCATTGGTGTTTTAATTGGGATTGCATTGAATATGTAGATTGCTTTGGGTAGTATGGACATTCTAAAGATGTTAATTCTTCCCATCCATGAACATAGTATATGCTTCCATTTATTTGTGTCTTCCTTGATTTCTTTCTTCATTGTTCTGTAGTTTTCTAAGTACAGGTCTTTTACCTCCTTAGTTAAGTTGATTCCTAGGTACTTTATTTTTCTTGTTGTTATGGTAAATAGGATTTGATTTTTCACTTCTATTTCTGTTGTTTCACTATTGGCATACAAAAATGCTTTTGATTTCTGGATATCGACTTTATACCCAGCTATTTTGCTAAATTTGCTTATTAGGTTGAGTAAGTTTTTGGTGGAGCCTATCGGGTTTTGTATAAAAGTACACTATCATATCATCTGCAAATAATGACAGTTTGACTTCCTCCTTTCCAATTGGGATACCTTTGATTCCTTTATCTTCTCTGATGGCAATAGCTAGCAGTTCCAAGACAATGTTGAATAGAAGTGGAGAAAGTGGACAGCCTTGTCTCATTCCTGATCTTAGGGGGAAAGCTTTCAGTTTTTGTCTGTTAAGTATGAAGTTGGCTTCAGGTTTCTCATAGATGGCCTTTATGATGTTGAGGTATGCTCCCTCTATTCCAATTTTGCTGAGTGTTTTTATCATAAATGGTTGCTGTACTTTACCAAATGCTTTTTCAGCATCTATTGATATGATCATATGGTTTTTGTCTTTCAGTTTGTTGATGTGGTGTATTACATTTATTGATTTACAAATGTTGTACCATCCTTACATCCCTGGGATGAAACCCACTTGATCATGGTGTATGATCTTTGTAACATACTGCTGAATCCGGTTTGCCAATATCTTGTTGAGGATTTTAGCGTCTATGTTCATCAGAGATATTGGCCTGTAGCTTTTTTTCTTAGTTGTGTCTTGCCCTGGTTTTGGGATTAGAATAATATTGGCCTCATAGAAAGACTTTGGGAGTCTTCCCTCTTCCTGTTTTTTTTTTTTTTTTTTTTCGGTAGAGGTTGAGAAGGATAGTTCTTCTTTAAATGTTTGGTAAAATTCACCTGTGTATCCATCCAGTCCAGGGCTTTTGTGTTTTGGGAGATTTTGGATTACTTCTTTAATTTCACTAGTTGTTATTGGTCTATTCAGGCTTTCTGCTTCTTCTAGGTTCAGTTTTGGTAGATTATACCTTTCCAGAAATGTGTCCATTTCATCCAGGTTGTCATATTTTTTGTCATACATTTGTTTGTAGTAATTTCTTACAATCTTTTGTATTTCTGAAGTATCAGTTGTGATTTCTCCTCTATCATTTCTGATTTTGTTTATTTGGGTCCTCTCTCTCTTTTTCTTGATGAGTCTGGATAAAGGCTTTTCAGTTTTGTTTATTTTTTCAAAGAACCAGTTCCTGGACCTATTGATTCTTCGAATTGTAGTTTGAATCTCTGAGTTATTTAGTTCTTCTCTGATCTTGATGATTTCCTTCCTTCTACTTGCTCTGGGCTTTGTTTGTTGTTGCTCCTCTAATTCTTGCAGCTTTGTGGTTAGGTCGTTTTTATAAACTTCTTGTAACCTTTTTTGGAAGGCCTGTATTGCCATAAATATCCCTCTGAGCACTGCCTTTGCTGTATACCAGAGGTTATGGGCTGTTTTGTGTTCATTGCCATTTGTTTCCAGGAACTTTTACATTTCATCTTTGATCTCATTGTTAACCCATTCATTGCTTAAAAACATGTTATTCAGTCTCCATGAGTTAGAGAATTTTTGGGTTTTTCCCTTGAGATTGGTTTCTAGTTTCAAGCCATTGTGATCTGAGAAGATGCTTTGTATGGTTTCAATTTTCCTGTATTTGTGGAGGCTTGTCTTGTGACATACCATGTGATCTATCTTAGAGAATGATCCATGTGCATTTGAAAAGAATGTGTATTTTGCTTCTTTGGGGTAAAAGACTCTGTATACATCGGTTAGGTCCATTTCCTTTATAGTGTTTTTCAATGACACAACATTTTCGGGGATTTTTTGTTTGGAAGATCTGTCCGTTGTTGATAGTGGGGTATTATAATCCCCTACTATAGTGTGTTGCTGTCTATATCTTTCTTAACATCTTCCAAGATTTTCTTTATATATTTCTGAGCTTTTATGTTGGGTGCATATATGTTTACCAGACTTATTTCTTCTTGATGGATTGTTCCCTTAAGTATTATGAAATGTCCATGTTTGTCCCTTTTTATGACCTTCATTGTAAAATCTATTTTGTCTGAAATAAATAT
Source organism: Noctilio leporinus (assembly GCA_004026585.1). NCBI lineage: Eukaryota > Metazoa > Chordata > Mammalia > Chiroptera > Noctilionidae > Noctilio > Noctilio leporinus. The sequence goes on along the minus strand of PVIW01013861.1, from coordinate 14,927 downwards.
TGTACTCCAGCTTTTTTTTCATGTCCATTTGCTTGATATATATTTTTCCATCCCTTCTCTCTCAGTCTGTGTCGATCTTTTGTTCTGAGGTGAGTCTCCTGAAGACAGCATATATGTGGGTCATGTTGTCTTATCCATTCAGTTACCCTATGTCTTTTGATTGGTGCATTTAATCCATTTACATTTAAGGTTATTATTGATTGATACTTATTCCTTGCCATTTTCTCCCTTTGTATCTTTATTCCTCTTTGGCTTTGTCTGTTTCTTCATTTTATTTATTTATTTATTTTTAAAGCAGACCCTTGAGCATTTCTTGCAATGCTGGTTTGGTAGAGTTGTATTCTTTCAGTCTTTTTTTTTGTCTGGGAAGCTCCTTATTTCTCCTTCTACCTTGAATGAGAGCCTTGCTGGGTAGAGTATTCTTGGTTGCAGGCCTCTCTTCTCTTTCTGACACCCCTACAAAGTGAATGTTGAATATTTGAAGTTGTCCCAGAGGCTGTTTACACTGCACACACTGCACATACACACACACACACACACACACACAGAGGATTATTTTTTGCTTCTTGTTCTGATTGGTTGATTTTTGTTTCCTTATGTTCCAAATTATTATTGATTTGCTTTTGTCCATTATTCACTCTATGTTGTTTCCCTATAAATTGTTATTTATTTCAATTAGCTTATCCTTTGTTTCTAACTAGATTTTTTTTATACTATTCAGGTCCTCACTAAGTTCTTTAAGCATATTTATAGAACAGTGTTTGAACTCTGCATATGATAGATTGATTTCTCCATTTCTTTTAGTTCTTTCTGAAGTTTTGACCTGTTCTTTCATGTGGGACATATTTCTTCGTGTCTTCATTTTAGCAGCATCCTTGTATTTGTTTCTATGTATTAGGTAGATCTGCTATGACTCCCTGTCTTGGTAATGTGGTCAAATGTAGTAGATGTCCTGTAGGATCTAGGGGCATAGCCTACCATATCACCCAAGTTGAGTATTTGAGATGTGCCCTTTGTGTCTTGTATTTTAGACTTGGGTGCTATTGGTATGTCAATGGGAGGGATTTACCTAGGGCAGGCAATTGCAAGAATTGGCTATGACTACTCACCACAGACCTCTGCTACTGTGGTGGATCAGCTATGCAGGAACAGTGTGGTAATGCTCTGACATGGCCCATAGCTGTCCACTAGGTGCACAGGCCCAGCAGTTTGGTTTCTTGGGCGGTACAGGCCAAGGTCAGCCCCAACCTGTGTTTTGTCATTGGCCACCCTGCCTGAACTATAAAGCAATCTGAGATGGCAGATATTTATGCTGGGTTTGGAGATTTCTAGGGAAAGCCAAGCTGTGAATCCAGGCTGGCTGCTTAATAGTGCCATGCCTGGGGCTACTTAGAAATAGATATGGTGACTGGAGGCTCACTGAGGCCAGCTGTTGCTTGTTTGAAAGAATTTTGGGCATTGTAAAGCATGAGCCAAGACCAGCCACTATTGACAATTCAAGTTGGGTGGGATGGAGCCTCAGGGAATCTCCACAGCAGGGCAAACAGTGTTACCCAGATTAATGGAGTCTCAGATATGGCACTCACCTGCTGGCTCCATTGCTCTGCCTGCCTTTCTGTCCTGAAGACAGGGGTCCCCCAGTTCTCTTCTTGATGCTAGCCACCGCAGTTCCTCTCCATATGCCACTAGTCCCTTTTCAGCTGCTACATAAGTGCTGGAGCTCAGAGGGAGTAAATCTGAGTAATTTTGTGTGTGGGTTAAGAGAAACTGCTTGAGACTCCATAAGTTTCTTCTGCTGACTCAATCCCTGCTTAGTTTCACAGCCAGAAGTTATGGGGACTTATCTTCCTGGCACTGGTTCCCTGGGCTGGGGGGCCTGGTGTGGGGCTGGAATTTTTCACTTCAGAGATATCCCTCCCAAATTTTTATCCTCTACACAATTATGTGGGACCAGGCCATTCTGTTACTCTGCCCCTTTTACCACTCTAGATCAATGTGGTTTCTCCAATTCTCTGGTTGTCAGGCTCCCGTTCAACTCAATCTGCTAGTTCTGACTGATGGCTGTTCTATAATTTAGTTGTAATGTTATTGTGGTTGTGAGAGGGGGAGAGCCATGTTTACATGTGCATTCTAGTTATATATTTTTACAGAGAGGTGAAAGGATGGAGAAAGAGGGACACATTGATGTGAGAGAGAAATATCCATGCATTGCCTTTTTCATGCACCCTGACTGAGGACTGAACTTACAACCTAAGTATGTGCCATGACTGTGAATCAAACCCATGACCTTTAGTTTTGCAGGGGAATGCCTAACCAACTGAGACATACTGGTCAGTGCTCACTTAAATTTTATTATTTTTAAATTGAGATCTAGCTCTGTCTAGTGTGGTTTAGTTGGTTGAGTGTAAACCAAAATGTCACTGGTTTGGATTGATCAGTGCACATGCCTAGGTTGTGAGTTTAGTACCCATTGGGGTGCATGCAAAAAGCAACCCATCAATATTTCTTTCTCACATCAATGTTTCTTTCCCTCTCTATCTTCTTCCTGATCCCCCTTCTCTAAGATCAATGGGCAGTCCTTTGTTGAGAATAAAAAAGATTGAGATCTAATTCATTGACCGTACAATTAACCTTTTAAAGACTAAGTCTAATATATTGACGGAATTGTACAACCGTCCCCATTACATAATTTCAGAACATTCTTTTTATTCCATAAGATACCGCATACCCATTAGCAGTTACTCCCCATTCCCTGCTTCCCCTGGTAAACCACCAATCTACTTTCTTTCTCCATGGATTTATCTATTCTGGACATTTCATATGAATGGAATCATATGATTGAAGGGCATTTGGTGTCCTTTCATTTTGGGGTCTTATGAATAATATTGTTCTCAGCATATATGTACAAGCTTTTGTGTAAATGTTTGCTTTTAATTCCTTTTAGTATACACCTACGTGGTATTGCTCCTCTTTTCAGCTACAGGCTGTTGATTCTTGTAGGTCTTTGGTTCACAACTTGTTCTATAAGGTGGCTTTTGTTCTTTTGGCTAAAGGTAAGTAAGGATTTATTTATGTATTTGTATGTGGGAGGCAGAGGGGATGGGTGGGGTAGGGGCAATAGACAGGTCTGTCACCCATCCTTGTTTAATGAATTTATCTTGAGTCTCAGGGAAGACAGGAGGTACTTTAAAGTCTGAGAAGTTCTTCAGAGACCTGGGAAGGTTCTGTGCACCAGCAGGATATTTTCCCCAAACTCATGCTGGAATGAGGGACAGCTTGGAGGGGTACTGACTGACCCAAGCACAGCAGTGGCACATCTATTACATATTTGTTAAGGGTACTGAAAGGAACACAGTCTGGGAGCCCTCCTCAAATGGCTGGTGGGCCGTGTAAGAGTATAAGTGACACAACAAGCTGCAAGTGGTGCTTTAGCAGCTAAAAATTAACAGTCTGGGAGTGAACCTTTGACTCATGGGCTGGCAAAGCTGGCTCTATGTATATGTGGCCCTACCTCAGCAGCCCTGTGCAAACCTGAGTTATATTTTGTTTTGTCTTATTTTTCCTTTCTACAGAATTTGGGCCTGACAAGTGTAAGTAGCTTTGAGCCTAATAAAGAAATGAGGATAGAATCCCCCCCACATCCTTTCAAATCCTCACTTTTCCATACAGCCTGCCATTTCTCATTACTGTTTTATAGACTTGAAGAAATAGATTTTGTGTCATGTAAATTATTTTGAGTTTGTGGTCTCCAGAAAAAGCCAGGGCTGATTCCTAAAAGGATATTTTATGTTCATTCATTAGCAGGAGCTCCTTAACTGATGAACCAATAAAGCAGGCCCCATCCGAGCCTCCAATCAGAATCTCCTCATTCCTAATTAACATTCAGGGAAAGGGCCTCCATGTTCATCGGAGTTCCCTTCTGTGATAATGGGGTTTAATTTCTATTTTATTGGCCATGGTTGGTAAATCCTGATTCTAGACATTTATTCTAAGAGGCTTCTGTGTCCTTTATTATTTTTGATTTAATGACATCATTTGGTATACAAAACAGTCTGTAATGTTTTAGCTTTTTGTGCACTTTAAACTTGAAGAAGCCCTTCCACAATCTCATGTAGGCATTGTGCCCACTTAGAAAGGCAGGGTGGGTACCACAAAGTCCCATTTGATTTCATGAGAAAACTGAGGCTAGAAACAAGTTTTAAGGGGCAAAAGTTATCTTGACCCTTATTCTCTCAACTCTACACAAGTCCTGTGCTGCATTTATAAAATATTACTAATGAAACTTGTAACATTGGCTTTGTCGACTTGATTTGCACATCAGTCTGTCTCCTATTTCTTTACCATCCCCAAAAGGCAAGGTGTTTGGAGCCAAAACACTGTTAGGATGGCTGACTGATTCAGTTAAAATAAAATAAATTTTGCCCAAGCAAAATACTTTTAAATATCAGGCATTTATTCCCAATACACTGGCCTCTCCTTCCCTACAATATTGAAAAAGGAATTATTCAATGTGAACAATAATCTGTGACAGACTTGAACTGACATATAGGGTTAAGAAACTACTATGAAAATCAATAATAAATAGTCAAAAATCCCACTAATCATTTTTGCTCCCTCTAAAATCAGCCTCTGATTGATAGCTTGTTAAAGTGAGTTTTGAACTCAAGGAGAACCCTCTTTAGAGTAGGTATGTATTTGATTTAGGGTGTATTGATTTGCATAAGTTAGCAAACAAAGTACTATGAAATTAAAGGTCTGGAATTACTTACCCTTACATAAGTTAAAAAAAAAAAAAATCCTATATTGTGGCCTAAATTAGTTACATGAGCACCATCCTGTAAAATGGAAACTGTGCAGGTAGAAGTTATTCCAGCCACATCTTGAGAAACCTTTCACCTGGTAGCGTGGTTATCGTTATCAAGTCTATCTAAAAGAAAATAGGATTATATAGAGAAATAAAAAAGACACCTGAAAAACAAGGGAATGTAATAAATTTAATTGACAAAGATTTTATTATAAATATAATATAGAAAATTTTCTGGAGGAGAAAAAAATAATAGTAATTAGCTGACAAAGTTGATAGAACTCAGGTACTTGCAAGCTCTTAATTTTCTTTCCCCACTGCAATTGCTCCTTCTGGCTTTCATGGCTTTCTACTGTTTGTTATTCAAACATCAAAGAAGATGAACTAGCCTGCATGCTACTGGGTCATTTCAATTACTAAAAGCATAAACTAGGATTCCATTTTTTGAATGAACTTCTTTAATTTTGGATTTATTCCTTTAAACTCTGTCAATTTGCACTCTAATCAATGATTATAAGAGAAATGGTGGCCCATTGCTTTCTCATGCAATCAGTATAAATGGATTTGAGCTGTAGCAGGGGGTACCCAGCTCAGATATTTGTGGATTCCAAAATACACAAGAATCTTTTTTTTTTTTTATTATTATTCCGTCTTTTCCTACCATCTTCTCTTCACCACTATGGCAACTGGGATACAGAATCAAGATGTATAAATAATGGAAAACCCACCACAACTTTTTCTTTGACTACTTATGATTCTAGAACCAAATATGGGGACATTTGAAATCTGACTTCATGGGTCTAGTGAGGTATATACTTTTATTAGAAGTTAGTGAACTTTGGTAAACTAACTAGGAAAATGCTGCTTCAAATCCATGTCTTTGCTTCAATGAGAGAGATTGTATTTGCCTAAGTCATCTGGAAAACTGACATATTTTTTCATTCATATCCATCCATCCATCTATGGGAAACACTGCATACCTTCTACATGCCTATAGGCATTGAGATAGGTCTTGATGATGCAGAGACAATCTCTGACTTCAAGACCTTCAGTCATGTACCCCTTAAGCCATCCCATCAACCCACATACACCCACACACTAAGAAGGAGACAGAACATAAAGCAGATAATTCCCTTTTCAAAAAGTATCAGGTTAAAGATATTTTTTGAAAAGGAAAATAAAGAATGATATGGGAATGTCATGGCTGGTCTCCAGGAAGTCATTGAAAGTTTCCTGGGGTATATTATTTTGGTAGGTCTGTCATAACAAAGTACCAAAATCTAGGTAGCTTAAACAACAGAAATTTATTTCCTCACAGTTTTGGAGGCTAGACATCTAAGATTAAGGTCTCAGCAGGGTTGATTTTGTGAGGGAAGCACCCATTTGCTTTTACCCTCAAGGTTCTTCTGGCCGGTCAAATAATCAAATAGACATGAGACGGATTAGCAAGAGAAATATAACCAAATTTAATACATGATTATCTATGGAAACCCTGCATTCATGAGAGAGTTGATGACCCCTGCAAGATAGGTTCAGAGATAGAAAGGGAGATTGAAGTATATAAAACATCATGAGCTAGGGAAGTGGAAATGCACCTTGGAGGCTTCAAAAGATCACTGTAGGATGATACAAAGAAAAGATGTTTGGTAAATACAAAATTTCCCCTGCCACATAAGTGATAATCTTTTATTATGGACAAGGCCTCTGTTCAAGTTCTTTTTTTTTTTTTTTTCCCCAAGTTCTTTTAGGTAATTAAGGGAAGGGCAGAAATGACTCATAAGCCTGCAGCTACTAAAGTTGCCTTTAGCTCAAAATAATCCTTGTATCTTGGGGTGACTCATTCTGGACCCCAACAATTTCTTTGGAGGCCTTTCCCCTTAGCTTGCACACAACCACCTTCACACAGTTTTCCTCCTGTGTATGTTTGTATGCTAATCTCTTCTTATAAGAACACCAGCCATATTGGATTAGAGCCCATTCATTTGAATTCATTTCACCTTAATTATCACTTTAAAGGCTCTATCTCTAGGCCCTGATCTAGAGGTAGCTTAGTTGGTTAGAGCATCTTCCCACTATGCCAACAGCACAGGTTCAATCCCCAAACAGGACATGTACAAAAATCAACCAATGAGTGCATAAATAAGTGGAAAAACAAATTGATGTTTCTCTCTCTGGCTCTCTTGGCCCCACCTCCTGAAGCCAGTCTTTTAAAAAAGTTCTATTTCTAAATAGGTCCTGGGAGTTAGGATTTGAATATGTGAATGGTGGGTGTGGGGGCGGGTACACAATTTACCCTATAACATAGGGAATCTGATTTTTGAACTGGTTCTTGAAGATAAAGTAGGATTTAGTCAAATCAAGAACTAGGGAAGAGGGTGTGAAAGGTGAAATAAAATGGAGTCACTTACATCAAGGGTTTTTTAATGGAGCCAGGAGGCCATTAAGGAGAAGGACCTCATGCACATCTTCACCAGGTGGAACCATGACCTTCTGAACTGAGCCAAACCATAACTATTTCAAGGACTCTATAAAGAACACCTGCAACTTGCTACAGTAACACTTCTGCTTAGTCCCCTAAATCACTAATGTTTCCCCAAGACTAACTTTCTGGCACCAACATAATCACAACTCTTTGTAAATAACTTATGCGACCATTTATTTATTTTTTCTTCCCTAAGACAACCTCTGACTTTTGCTCCCTAGCCGGACACTATTTGGGTTGCTACCCAAATCTATGTATCCAGAATTGCAATTCTTTGATCCAAAATAAACACTTTTGCTGGACTATTGTATACAGTTAAAAAGCTGTTTCTCATAGACATTCTTATTTAATCCCCCCAATTTGCAACTGAGAACATCAAGGCTCAGAGTGAGGGAGAGATTTGCCTAACAAAGGTCACAAGGCCAGCGCCCTGTGAGCCTACCTTTCTTTCACCTCTGTCCCAGGCTCTTTCTAGGAAATCAGCCTCCTGAGTGATGAACTGCATTCTCTAACCTCTCTTCCAAGAAGCCCTGCAGCACATGTTTCTTTGTGGTCTACTCTACATTCTTGTTAAAATGTTCCCTCTTTTAAGGAGGAAAAAGAGCTGTCATTTGAGAGGCATTTACTGACATAATTACAGCCACCATTTGGTGAATTTGAGTGAGAAGACCTGAAAGATAAACCATACTCCATATGCTGCAATCTGTCAGGAGCCAGAACTGACAGAAAACAGTTTTATGGAAACTTTTCTGTTCTGTTGTATTTTCAAGAGACAGATACATTGCAGGGAACTATGCTGATAATGATATACATGCGGTTTTCTCATTATTGCGTTGTGGTTTTCCAACCATTTTTGTGTTTCTCCCTGTCCTTCCTCTTCTCCTCCTCCTCCTCCTTACCGTGCCCCTCCCCTTCTTCCTCTCCTTCTTCTCTCTTAGGTTGCATTTATTCATTTACTTTATTTTTAGAGAGAGGGGAAGGGAAGGAGAAAGAGAGAAACATTAACTGGTTGCTTCTCATAGGCACCCCAACCAAGGACCAAGCTTAGGGACATGCCCTTAACCGTGAATTAAACCAGTAACCCTTCATTTTGTAGGGTGATGTCCAATCTGCTGAGCCACACAGGTCAGAGCTGTGTGCTATCTTCCAATCTTGCTCTGCCCCATCCATCCTTTATCAAAATCTTTGCCCCAAAGGGCCACAATCTCTCTGAACTCTCTAGGCACCATTAGTAAGATCACACTTCTTTCTTTTCAGATGACCCTTTGTGACTATTTTAAGATATAGACCAAGAAACTTTTCTCATTATGCTCCAGTAAATTGTACATACCAGAAAGGACCAGAAGAGGAACTAGCAATCTTTGAGCCCTGCTAGCCTGAGACACCCCTGAGATGACAGTGACCCCTTACACTCTACCTTTGCCTTTATGGTCCCAACTCACCCACTCAATTGTACCCCTTGTCTCCAAGGCCTCTATGCCTTTATCACAGTCTAACTGAACCCTATGTTTAATCTGAATTTTTGCACAATCATTTATGATATAGATATTATTGTCCTAAAAATCATTCATTTAGACCAGTGGTTCTCAGCCATGAGTGATTTATGCCTCTTCCCCTGCCCCCTCCTCCAAAGGATATTTGGAAATATCTGGGAACATTTTTGTTAGTCACAACTTGGTGATAGGGGTATTAGCAGTATCTAGTGGGTGGCACCAGAGATGCTGCTACATTCTATATCATACAGAACAACCCCCACCACTGAGGATTAATCAGTCCCAAATATCAATAGTGCTGATGTTGAGAAAACATGATCTAGAGAACACTTAAAATTTTATTGTGTACCAGGCTTTATTGTAGAAATAATGGATTCTGTGATCAACATAAATTTTGTCCTCTCAAGTTCTCTGTCTACAGGAGGAGGGAATATATAAATTAGAATGTTTTCAGCTGCAAGTAACAAAATTCCCAAATAATGACTTAAAGGTAGTTTTAATTTTCTTATATAACAAAAACCTGAAAGTAGGGTGTTTTAGTATTGGTTAACTGAGCAACTTAATGGCAGGTGTCTGAATCTGCTTCTCCAGCATATAATACTTTGGCCTTCTCCTCATGGTTGCAAAACAGATGACATGGTTCCATTCCCAGCAGACAACCCCCATGGCAGGATGAATGAAAGGTATAAGGGATATCCTCTGAGGTACACATTTTTAAAAATGAGGTAGAAAACTCCTTTCTAGAAGCTCTCATTGTCTGGTAGGCTTTCTCTTATATCCATCATGCCAAAATTGGGACAGTTGGGAATGGGATTGCCCACAGTGGCTTAGACCAGGAATGAGAAAACTTTTTTTTATAAAAGGACATGCAGCAAAAACCTTGGGCTGTGTGTGCACTATCTAGTCTGTGTTGCACATTCTTCTTTTTAATTTCCACAACCTTTAACATTTAAAAAATGTTAAAATATAGTTAACTCATGGGTTGTACAAAAACAGGCCATGGGCCATAGTTTGCTGATCCCTGGGAAAAAGTGCTTTCTAATACCTGAACAAAAGCAGGTTCTATAGCCAGGAGAATGGGGATAATGGTTATTGGTAGGCAGACAACTGTGTGTGCCATGGAAGGGTATTCAAATGAAAAGTAATGATAAACAGTGGGTTAAGAGCTATGATAAAAATGCATAAAAGAAGCTGTGGTAGCTAGCCTCCAAGATGCCCCCCGAAGAGACATCCCTCCTAGTGTTCATAACCTTGTATCACATTGGTTTGTTGGGTTAGTGGAAGTGACAGTATATAACTTTAGAAGCTAGGTCATAAAGAGCATAGTTACTTCTACCTTAGTCTTTTGAAGTGCCCCCTCAGGGGGAAGCCAGCTGCTCCACTGTGAGAATGCTCAAGTAAACTGTTGAGAGGCTTATGTAGTAAGGAGTGGAGGCTTTACATCTTGCCAGCTTGCCACCCAAGAGAATGAACCACTTTGGGAGCAGCTTGTCCAGCCCCAGAACAAGACTCCAGTTGGCTGAAGCTCAGGTTGATATCTTGACTGCAACCTCATGAAACACCCTCAGCTAGAATATCTCAGCTAAGCTGCTTCTGAGTTACTGATCCACATAAACTGTAAAATAAACCACACTTGTTACAAGTCCCTTGATTTTGGAGTAATTTGTTATGCAGCCACAGGTAATTAACACACAGGTGTCTAAGACAGGTAGCAATGCCTTAGTCTTAAGACTTTTGGAATAGAATTTTTAGATGTTAGTGAGGCAGTTAGATGTGGTAGTAGGTGGGAGGGAACCCAATAGAAGGTTCAAGAGTCCTGGGACCTCTCGTTCATTTATGCACTGGGGGCAAATTGATTCACTTCTTTGAATGGTGTAAGCAAATCCTGGGAAGGAGAGAGTGAATAATTGTCAAAAAAGTGCAGGACCTATCAAAGGTTTGTGGAGTAACCTATATACCATGATACAAAGCTCAGTTCTCTTTTCTAGGAGATAATATATTGAATCAAAACTACCTAAAAACCTATAGCAGCAGAAGAGGTTGAATGGAATAGAAAAAGCAGCTCTGCATGGAGGAGTGGGTCAGAACCAAGGACAGCAGCCCATATACTTCTACTTCTTCCCCTACAGAAAATTTCGGGCTTGATACACATTTTCTGGCATCCATTTTCTGATATATAAAATTAGAGGAGTTGAATCATATGCTGTTTAAAACTCAACTCTAATCTGTAAACTCATGATTCTATGCTATTTGCACTGCTCTCAAATCCCCATCAAACACCTTCAGTTTCAGCCACTCCCCTGCAGAAGTCAGTCTTGTCCATCAGTGGACAAAGCACTAATATATATGAACTTGTGCCCATTTACCAAGGAAGAGAGGACAAACACAGGGTGATCATGTTTTTCTATTTACTCGACTCACATTTACTGCAGTTTGCTATCATTGCCAAGCTCTGCATTACAATGAATGGAAGTCACAGATTCTTTAAAAAGTTGCAGTCTAGAGGGGAAATGACGAAGATTCAAATAACTTTCCTTACTGCTGATAACCTTCTTCCTTTATACACACTGCACTTGGCTCCATAACTTAGAGTCCATAAGACTCTAAGAGAAGGATCTTAGGCATTTTTACTTTGATATAGTTTAATTCACTGTGTTATTGTGTACTTGAAACTTTATCTATCTTAGGCAATGGAAGGTTTAAACTTCTGTTAAAGAAAGTTGAGGCTATCATTAACAGACACTTTATAAATTTGGCCAAGTCTACTGTTAAAATGGGGCTAACAATATTGGCACTGCCTGTTTGTAGCTTTTGTTACTCGGCACTCCTCTTTTTATTGCTGAAATAATACCCCCAACCCTAATACCATGTGGCTCTGGTCGGACTGTCAGTTACATTCACTGCCCATAGACTTGAGCCTGGCTAATGACAGTAAACTGTTCCATTGTTCATTGAGATTGGTAAGGAATGAGCAGAGGGCCAAAACAGGGCCACTTAGAATCTCTCCACATCATCTGGTTTTTCTTCTTCTAGAACTGAAATCTATAAGAATGCTGGTGTTTTTAGCTGCCTTGTAGCAAACCACCTACAATAGGAAAAGATGGCATCAACATGTTAGGAAAAGTGAAGCCAGTGCCCTGGCTGGTAAAGCTCAGTGGATTGAACGCTGGCCATGAACCAAAGAGAGGCTGGTTTAATTTCCAGTTGGAACACATGACTGGGTTATGGGCTGGGTCCCTGGTTGGGGGTGTGTGAGAGGCAGTCAATTGATGTTTCTCTTGCACGTTAATATTTCTCTCCTTGTCTTTCTTCCTCCATTTCCCTCTCTTTAAAAGTAAATAATCAGACCATGGCTGGTGGCACAGTGGATAGGCACTGGCCCGTGAACCCAAAGGTTGCTGGTTTGATTCCCAGCCAGGGCACATAACCAGGTTGCAAACTAGGTCTCCAGCCAGGTCCATGGCTGGAGGCAGGTGAAAGGCAATCATACATTGATGTTTCTCTCCCACTCTGCCTCTCTCCTGTCCCCTCTCTCTAAAAATAATAATAAAATCTTAAAACTAAATAAATAAATAAAAGTAAATAATCAAAATCTTTAAAAAATATGAAGCCAAGCTTTGGCCATTGTGGTTCAGTTGGTTGGAGCAAAGCAAAAGGTCACAGGTTAGTTTCCCAATTAGGGCACGTACGCCTGTGTGTAGGTTTTTTCGCTAGTAAGGGTACGTATGAGGGACAACTGATCAATGTTTCTATCTTACACCAATGGTTCTCTTTCTCTCCTCCTCCTTCCCTTCTCCTTTCTCTAAAAATAAATATATAAAATCTTTTAAAAAATGAAGCCAAGATACAGAAAACGTAGGAGAAAGGTAGACTGAGAGAGGTAGAGGTAGTTTGGTCTCTAAATCTAGCCAAACCTAGATGTAACACATTTTATATAAGCCAGCTCATTATTTTCTATGCTTATACATGCTTTAGGTAGGTTTGATATCTTATACTTACAACCTAAAAGACTCCTAATTAATATGCTAACTATAAAGGCTATTATGAGGACCAAGTAAAATATATGAAAATCAAACACTCAATATAAAACCTGCTCTAATGTTCTTTAGAGCTGACTCTTTAATCTCTCCATATATCTCTAAGGGCATAATAAAAAATTATTCCATTCAATTTTGTCTCACAGCCTTGTTGTCCTGATGATGGGGAAAACCTTCCATTTTTCTTCCTTTGATATTTAGCTAATGTGTTTCATTTATTAAATTTCTTAGTGAACTAAGTAACCTGAAAGACCTCTATATTCTTTCAGTGTGGGTTAAAAATGCATAGCTACTCAGATTTAAGTGCAACCAGCTTTTTGCTTTACTTTATAGTTAAAACCTTAAGGGAACCACTGACTCTTGATGTTTTGTTTAAATTGTAGTGAAATGGCTGCTTTTTGGGGTGACAGACACTCCACTATTTACTGCCCCTGATTTTATCTATGCTAACAAGAACCCATTATAGTGCCATTCCTCAAATTCTGAGGCAGGGCAAAACTTTTGCAGATGTTTTCTTAATTTCTCTCTCTCTCCCTCTCCCTCTTCCTCTCCCTCTCCCTCTCCCTCTCCCTCTCCCTCTCCTTCTCCCTCTCTCTCTAGTGTGGGTAGTGCTGTCTTTAGAAAACCTAACATTTTAAAAGCATTTTTAGGAAGTCTTTTTGAAGATTTTACTTACAGTAAAAAAATGTGATTAGTCTTATTTTGCCCCCAATCTTGAAATGTGGGAAACATGGGATTTTGCCTATACTTTAGATATGTTGAAGATCTGATGGTTAAAGTGAAAGTCAGGGCAGAAGTGGGGTTGAAAAACTTGGTGGATCTGAGCTTCTGGCTGATTGAGATTATTTTGAATCCCTGAAAGTCAGCTAGCTCAACAATTCCTAAAAAATGTATTTACAGCCCATAGATCTTCCTGATATGGTATTTAATAGTTGAAAAAGTGCTGGTCCTTTCTTGATTTTTTTATAAGGACTCTGGTTTCCTAGATTTCTATTATACAGAAAATCTATTCCTAAAAACCTATTAAATAGTGACTAAGTAGTTATTAATGCTTATTCAACTTGACATCCAGAAACTAAACTTAGTGCACTATAGACTTACTAAGGCTTCACATTCAGCATTAATTTTCTATTTCCCAGCTAAGTGGGTCCTGTCTCTATTCCTCAGTGAGACCAAGTTCATTACCTACTTAGGCCTTACACTTGCTGTTTCTTCTACCTTGGAATGCAGTTTCTTATATCTTCACATATTTGGCTCCATCTTGCCACTAGCTATCAGCTCAAATAACTCCCCAGGATGTCTGCCCTGCTTACATTAAAATAGCCAGCCATCAGTCACTTTTGATGACCTCATCCTATTTTGTTTTGTACATTGCTTTTTGTGTTTATTATCATTCATGCTTCTTGAATTTCCATTTCATGAAAGCTAGGGCCTTTTTAATTTTATTCACATGTATATCACATCTATAGCTTCTAGAACCATGCCAAATGCCTAGTGGATACTGAATAAATATTTGCTGGATGGAAAATAAAAAAAAAAACCCAACCTAATTTCCATGTACCTTTATCTACTGGCCTGAACATATTAGATTCCTCCTGGACACTGGAAGCAAGTGGTATACATAGGTGGACCATGGTGTTTTTCTAGCACACACACACAAAAATGATTGCAGGATTTTAAAAAGGTTTAGTCACTAATCAAGGAGAAGTTTCTTCACCTGAAATTCATAAATAGAAAAATAGGCTCCAGAGGTCCATGAACTCTCTAAAATTTTATGCATATTTTTTCTGGGGAAAAGGGCAGTGATATTCCTCATATTCCTAGTGGGATGGGCAGCACTTGCTGGGGCCAACTTACTGCTGATCAAGACCAAGTCCAAGCTAACCTTCTGCATCAAAGCACACACCTGGGCAGTCCCATTTGTTGATTCATTCTTTGATTTCCTTTGCCCTTGGTGAAGTATCAGTAAACATATTTTTGCGTAGGATATCCGAAAGTTTACTGCCTATATTTTTCTCCAGGACCTTTATGGTGGCACTGCTTATGTTTAAATCCTTTATCCATCTTGAGTTTATTTTGGTGTATGGTGTAAGTTGGTGGTCTAGTTTTAT
>PVIW01013860.1:0-25618 GCA_004026585.1 Noctilio leporinus | reverse complement strand
ATTCCACTACTTGGACTATACCCAAAGAATCCTGAAACACCAATTCATAAGAACCTATGTACACCTATGTTCATAGCGGCACTATTTACAATAGCCAAGTGCTGGAAACAGCCTAAGTGCCCATCAGTGGATGATTGGATCAAAAAACTTTGGTACATTTACACAATGGAATTCTATATAGCAGAAAGAAAGAAGGAACGTGTACCCTTTGCAGCAACATGGATGGAACTGGAGAGTATTATGATTAGTGAAATAAGCCAATCAGTGAAGGACAAATATCATATGATCTCACCCATTACGGGACAATAATGAGCGAAACTAACAACAAGCAAAACAGAACCAAGTATATGAATACAAGGAATAGGCCTTCAGTGGTCAGGAGGAAAGGGGTTGGGGGGAGGCGGAGGTAGAGGCAAAGAAGGGGAGCAGCTTAGACAAGAACCTAGTATAAAGGAACCATGGACATGGACAACAGGTGGGATTGATTTGGGGGGGAATGGGTGGCTGGGGAGGGGGACAGAGGGGAGCAAAAAGGGGATGGATGTAATACAACAACAATAAAATTAAAAAAAAAAAAAAAACCCAGAAGTGAGATTGCTGCTTTACATGGTAACTCTATTTTTAATTTTTTGAGGAGCTTCCATACTGTTTTCCACAGTGGTTACACCACAGATGGCAAACCCAAGGCCCATAGGCCGAATCCGACCTGGCACCTTAGGCCCAGCACCTTGTTTCTACCTGACTTGCTTAACTGTTAAGGAGGCTGTATAACATTTATACAGTTCAAAAATTGCATTTGGCCCTTTGAAGGCAACTGTAGGCTGATGTGGTTCCCGGTGAAAAGGAGTTTGACACCCCTGGGCTACACCAATTTATAGTCCCAGCAACAGTGAGTGTACAAGGGTTCCCTTTTTCCCATGTCCTTGCCAGCACTTGTTTATTGTATTGATGGTATCTATTCTGAGAGGTGTGAAGAGCTGTCTCATTGTGGTTTTAATTTGCATTTCCCTGATGATTAGTGAAGTTGAGCATCATGTGTGCCCTCTCTTGATAAGTTTCTATTCAGGACCTCTGCCCATTTTTAAATCAGACTGTTTGTCTTTTTGCTGTTAAGCTGTATGAATTCCTTATATCTTTTGGATATTAACCCCTTACGAGATATATCATTGGCAAATATCTTCTCCCATTTGATAAAATGTCTTTTTACTTTGTTGATGGTTTCCTTTGCTGTGCAAAACTTTTTAGTTAGATGTAGTTCATGTGCTTATTTTTCTTGTTTCCTTTGCTCCAAGTGACATAACCAAAAAATATCACTAAGAGCAGTATCAGAGACTTTACTGCCTCTGCCTATATTTTCTTGTAAGATTTTTAGATTTTTATGGCTTTCAGTCAACAGTTAAGTCTTTCATCTAAAATGTGCTTAACTTGTAACAAATCATTTTTTAAAATATCTTCCTTCCGGACTTTATTTTAATAATT
The DNA here is from genome assembly GCA_004026585.1 of Noctilio leporinus. NCBI lineage: Eukaryota > Metazoa > Chordata > Mammalia > Chiroptera > Noctilionidae > Noctilio > Noctilio leporinus. The sequence continues at coordinate 24,139 of PVIW01013860.1, read as the reverse complement.
CAACAGTAACTGCAGTTTCAAAGTGTGAGACAATAAAGAAAAAAATCAGAGGCAAATGGTTAGAAGGCTAAGTAATAATAGATTCCAATACACCAAGATTTGACTGGATTCACTGTGTAAACAAAATAAGCCAATGTACTACTAAAAATAATTTTTAACCATGATTAAATGATAATGTGTTGAAGATGAATATTTTCAATCCAATACCTGTACATCTTATTTTAGCTTTCTGTATTAGTATCACCTCCTTCTTGGCAAACTTCATAAAATCTTTCTTGGACGTTTCCAGTGTTCCGCCCTCAGGGAGCCTGTTGACCAAGTATTCTCTCCCCCTTAGAACTAACTCCCTGTTCCCAGGGTGGCTGGTGAGGCCCCCCATCTTGGACAGATCCTCCATGGCCACCTGCCCACCATGGCCCAATGGCTCTGCGTCCCACAACCTGGCTGCCACTGCCTTCATACTTCTGTCTGTAGCTGTAATAATTTTCTTTTTAGAAACATATCTATTCTATTATAGTAGAACCCCTTCCTTTTAAACAAATCACGGCTTCAAAAAGTTATCAATACCCGGAAAGATCACACTGTTTATTTACATCTTGAGGCTCTGGCCCTGGTTCTGATAAGGGAAACTGATGCTCTTTGAGCCCCAGATGATGCCGCAGACACTTTGCATCATCACTGTCTCAGTTCACTTCATGGGGCCTATGACACCTTGTAAGGCTGTCACCAGTGTTGCCACTTTGTGGGCTCACTTACTAGGTAGCATAACTAGAGAGGGCAGAGCTGGCAAGCTAAACTGGGCTAATGATTACTTTCCAAACTCCAAAAACCACAGCCTCTGCAGACAGAGAGCAGCGCACCAACACCCTAGACAAGAGTCTAAATACAAATTGGCATCTTCAGGAAGAAAAGCAGGATTCAGTCATGACCTGGAAAAGCAGGATTCAGCCCCAGAACTGAGGGCCAGTTCCTGACCTGACCTGCTACCCAGCAGGCCCTTAACGCCTGGTGGTGGGGGCAGGGCATGAGGGTTGTACTATACACATTTATCTCTAGACTTTAGGTCTGAAGGTAAGAAACAGCAGTTTTTAGAGGACGAAGGAAGGTCTAATTCTTCACTACAGAATGACATCCCAAGCACCTGGTTTTACAAACCTCCCAGGACAGAAATGAACATCTGAGAGGTGCCAAGAAACACCTAGAAAAGCTCAGCGACTGACTCATGGCTGGGAAGAGAGGTAGGTGATCAAGTTGGAAACCTCTGCACAATGCTGCTGGGCTGCCAAATGTTCTCTTTAGAAGTTTCATTTGGAAAGAGTGAAATTTAATTTCATTTCCACTTTGGCCAAGTTCCATTTCAGGCTTCAAAGAGAATTTTCTAGACTGTGAGCAGAGCACAAGGCTTAGATTTGTGTTCTAACTGTGACCCCTCCTGGGCCTCACTCACAGAGGATGTAATAAATCAACCCCCGGGAAAAATGTCCCAAATGCCACCAGAGATGCCTAAAGCCACAGCAATTCTTTTCCTTCTTTTGTTTTAACTTCTTCAAAGATGTATGCTCCCAGCCTCTCTCCTCCCTCCTCCATGCTTTGAAGCTCAGAAGGAAAACGTCTGGGGATGTCAGGGAGGCTTTCCTCTCTCTGCTGCAGACGGCTCCCAGGCTGGAGGCCAAGGCAGGCGAGCACGGAAGGATGAGGAAAGGTCTGGATGGCGTTCGCCCAGGGGAAGGCCCACCGGGAAGCAGAGAACAGGTGCCTCAAAGATACAGGGCTCCCACCTCTCTCAGATGAAGGCATGGGGATGAGGGCTTCAGTATTTAGGTCTTCCAGGTTGAGCTTGCTGGCTGCCTGCTATTAAAAATAAACAGACTGCTGGTAGCTATAAATGTCAATGACTGGTCACTTGCCATGGAAAGCCAGTGTGAAATATCATGAAAAGGTATTACAAAAATGAAAGTATGTTGCTTTTTGTTTTATATCTTACATATAAGTAAGATCATACAGTATTTGTCTTCTCTGTTTGATTTATTTCATTTAGCATGACACCCTAGAGGTTCAGCCATGTTGTTGCGAAAGACAGGATTTCCTTCCTTGATACGACTGAGCAGTCTTCCACTGTGTGTGTAACCAACAGTATGGTGGTTACCAGAGGAGACGGGGGTGGGGGATGCTGAAGAGGGTATGTGCAGTTTGACATGTGAACCATACTCCCAAAGAACCATGTCAGTCTTTTAAGAAGATGCACATTAAGAAACTTAAATAAAAAACACAAAACCCACAGCCGACATGGCCACATATCTCTATATTACTGCAGGCAAAGAAGTCCAGTGCAACCAGAAAATGCTCAGAGTTCAACAGGATCAGCAGGGTCCCACCAACACTACAAGTAGCTGAATGTCATCAACAAAGATCACAGTGCCTCACCCTCGTGGTGTTCTAACGTATACATCCAAACTTGTCCGCTTTGGACCCATTCCGCTGAGCGCCTGGAGGAAGGGTTTTCTTTGTGGAGAGCTTACACTGAACACCATCTCACGCCTGCTGGGAACGCTATGACCACCTGACCAGCTTCCTCGACCATTTCCCCCATTTTGGGGACTTGAGAGATGGTTTCTGTTCTAATTTTAACAATGTGCAATTACTTTTAAATTTAGAAGCTGCTTAGTGTAGCATTCAAGGCCCTGCACTGTGGCCCTGCCTCATTTTCAATCTCATATTCTGCTGTTCGCCACCCAAATCCTCAGCGGTCTCCAACTCTTGCTTTTCTCTTATTTGCAAGCCCCCCAGGGGCACCTGTTTCTGGGCACAAGCTCCCTCTGCTTAGGATGAAGTGGTACAACCTGTGAGGGCCATTGTAGAAAGTGTGGCATTTTTTGACAGGGTCAACAATGTTAAAAAGCTACATGAAAAAAAAAAAGTCTCATTAGAATAAAAGACATCCCTCATTCCACCATGGTTATAGGATGGTTTTACTTTCTACTTTATTAATTTCTGAACTGAGACTTTTACAAACTGCCCCTCTCTTTTCCTTCTCTCCTTACAAATTATTGGGTACTTTCTACTTTATTCACTTCTGTATTTCTTTCATTGTAAAACAGAGAATCTTTTAGAATTGGGTTTATGTGGTCATCACCATGGGCTGTCTTGTCTCCATTTCCCGCACCTTCTTTGTATGGAACGACCGTTTTGTTCCCTCTTTCTCCACCCAGGCTGTGGGCTTGGGAGGCCGATACTGCCCCTCAGGTACTCCTGTCCCCCTTGTCAGTGACTGGTCAGGAATCATCAGTGAAGCCAATCAGGGCGAGGCACAGGCAGCCGTCAAAGTCTGTTACTGGTCCAGCAGTAAATGTAGGTTTTAAAACTTGCCCTATAAGACTAAATGGAGGACTCATCTTCTATGTTTTAGGGGGAAGGTGGTTGGGGAGCTTTTTTCTGTCTCCTGGTGGATATAGAGAGTTAACGTATCTGTCCCACCCTCAAAGGAATTTTAAACTTAATGTGCATTACCGGAAGTAATCAAAGAACTGCCTATTATTTAACTGTGGATTTTCTGTATAATTTGGAGTTCAAAGATGAGACACCAAACTGTGGTTCAAGTAATATCTCCTACTTGCTCTGGAGCTTAACATAGATAAGTACACATTCATTAATGCACAATGTTAGCACATAATTCCTATCTCCTTTGCTTGTTGGACATCGAGGAAGACAAAGAGTCAAAATACCACAAATGGCAAGTGTTAGGATTAAGGTACAAAGGGATTTCCAGAAGCCAGAGAGAAGGATGAGCAGAGAAGGCTTCTTAGAAAATGATGGTCCCTAAGCTGAGATGTGATGTGAAAAACAAGTTGATAAAGAGGCAAAGGAAGGGAAGGGCTCCATGCAGAGAAGAATGCAGCAACCACAGGAAAAATTCTTTTCAACAAATGGTGCTGGGACAACTTGAGAGCTATGTGCACAAGAATGAAGTGAAATCCTCTACCTCACCCCAAATATAAAAAGTAATATAAATATGGATCAAAGACATAAGTTATAAAGAGCTAAACTTTAAGATCTAAAACTATAAAATTATTAGGAGAAAACAGCATTAAGCAATGTTTTCTTAGGTATGACATCAAAAACACAAGGAACAAAAGGAAAAACAAACTGGACTTCATCAAAATTAGAAACTGTTGAGCTAAAAATTATAGTATCAAGAAGGTGAAAAGACAACCCACAGAATGGGAGAAGATACTTGCAAATCATATATCTGATAAGGGATTGGTACCCTGAACATACAGAAAATTCTTACAACTCAATAATAAAATGCAAATAACTCAATTAAAAACTGGACAAATAATTGGAATAGACATTTCTTTTTAGAAGATATACAAATGGACAGTGAACATGTGAAAAGATGTTCAACATCATTAGTTGTCAAAGAAATGCAAATCAAAACCAAAAGGAGGAAGAAGAAAGAAGTTCAACTGAGGACCTGTGAGGGGTTTAGTGCACCTGATATGGGCAGTGCTGGGATCATGCAAATGGCAGGGGGAGGATGAAGAGGATGTAGAAAACACATCAGGAAGAGCCCCAAAGGCCAGACTAAGGAGTCTGGATATTCTCCTAAAGGTAATAGCGAGAAATAAAACACTTGAAGCAGGGAAGCAACACATTAGATTCAACTACATTCAATTAGTGGGGCACACCGGGATCCAGGAAGGCAGATAAGAAGCTTTCCCAGGCAGCTGCCAAAGAAGGCGGTGGGGCAGGTGTGGGTGCTCGGTGGCTGAGACCATCTCCTGGGCTCCTGGTGGCCATCATGGTCAAGCAGGTACTGCTGAACCGGAGGGTGGTGGACATGTGCTCCAAGGGCATCAACATTTCTGGCAATTTCTACAGAAACGAGTTAAAGTACTTGGCCTTACCACTTTTGAGCCCCTGGCTGCATGTGTTGATGGACCATGAGAAGCATGTTGCCCCATAAGAGCAAGTATCAATGTGTTTGATGGGATGCCATCACCCTACAATTAACAGCGAACGGCGGTTCCTGCTGCCTTCAAGGTTGTGCTTCTGAGGCCTACACGGAAGTCTGCCTACCTAGGGTGGCTGGCTCATGAGGCTGGCGGTCACAGCCATGTTAAAAGAGAAGAGGAGGGAGAAGGCCCAGATCCATTACCAAAAGGAAAAGCAGCCATCAGGCTGTGGAAATAGGTGGAAAAGAGTTTGAAGAAGAAAATTGATAGATACACATGTGTTCTTAAGACCCACGGAGTCCTGGTCTGAGTTCAATAAAATTGACTGTTAATTCCTAAAAAAAGAAAGGAAAGGAAAAAAAAGGTGGGCAAGGAGACACAGATTTGGGGCAATGGGTGAGAGCACACAAGCCCAAGATCATGATTTTTTTCCCTGAAATCCCAGAAACTTACATATTTAATTTGTTTTATTAGTTATTAATTTTAGAGAGAGAAAATGGCAATTCGAGGAAAAAAAAGGTGGGCAAGGAGACAAAAATTTGGGGCAATGGGTGAGAGCAAACAACCCCAAGATCATGATTTTTTTCCCTGAAATCCCAGAAACTTACATATTTAATTTGTTTTATTAGTTATTAATTTTAGGGAGAGAAAATGGCAATTTGTTGTTCCACTTATTTATGAGGTCTGTCCAGAAAGCATTCAGCCATGTAATTTGAAAAATAGAGTCATTTATTGAAGATACAAGATACAAAAAACATTGTACAGAGGACAATGTACCCCTTCAAAGTAGGTACTTTGGAACCTCATTCTCCCAGCATCTCCTCAACTGTTCAAAAAACACTCCACAAAATCTTTCGTTGGAATCACCATTAGCTGCCCTGCCTTATTTTTCTGAATTGCACTGATGGTCTGAAATCTCTTCCTTTTTATTTTTTAAAAGATTATATTTATTATTTTCAGAGAGAGGGGATAGGGAGAGAGACAGAGAGGGAGAGATGCATCAATGTATGGTTGCCTTTCACCTGCCTCCAGCTTCAGACCTGGCTGGAGACCTGGCTTGCAACCTGGTTATGTGCCCCGGCTGGGAATCGAACCAGCGACCTTTGGGTTCGCAGGTCGGTGCCTATCCACTGTGCCACCAGACACTTGCTTTTTAGAAGTGACTTGAGTGTGAGAAAAGCCAGAGGTCGCAGGGTGCCAAATCTGGACCATAGTGGGGCTGAGTCACATGGGTGATTTGATTTTTTGCAAAAAAACTCAGCCCCAAACATGGTGCATAAGAGGGTGTGTTGTGATGAAGCTGCCAATCACCAGCTGCCATAGCTGCAGCTGTTGTCATCATATTGTACCTCTCAATCAACAAAGAACATTGAGGTAGTGCTGCTTATTAATTGTTTGGCCTGGAGGGACATGATTGTAATGGACAATACCTTCCCAATCAAAAAGCATAGTTAGCATGGTCTTGATCTTGCTGTGACTTTTGTTGCGCCTTCTTCAAGCATGGGGAACCAGGCAATTTCCATTGGAATGACTGAGCCTTCATTTCAGATCATAGACACGACCTTCTTGAGGAAATGTGTTCTGGTTCACTGGTAGTGGTTTGAATCAAGTAATTAGCAATTGCAGCACAATGTTCCTACTGCTCTGGTTGCAGAAGCTGAAGAACAAATTTTGCCAATATAAATTTCATGCCAAGATCCTACACCAAAATCTTGGACACACTAGTTTTTGGAATCCCCAGATCAGCACGGTCAGTTGTTGGTCTTTGTTGATTACAGCCTGTACACATTCGACATTTTCAGGTGTTCTGCTTGTTGCTAGCATTCCAGAACATGGATCACTTTTGACATATTTTCAACCATCTATGAAGCATTTATGCCACACTTTTATTTGCACTGCACTCATTGCATTGTCCCCCAAATCATTCTGAATCATCCAAATAGTTTCCACGGAGGAATGTTCAAACTTAATGCAAAGTCTGACGTAGATCTGTTGCTCTACTTGCTCATTTTGAATGCGACAGCCACACAGCACACATGCTCACTCACTGGCATCTACCACCCCCACTGACTAGTATAGTAAAGTCATCACTGTTCACGTGTGTGCATTTCAGTCCACCTTCCTTGGCTGACAGGTTACATTGACATTGCGCAAAACGTTCTCCTTATATTAACAATGGCTGGAGTTTTTCCAAGTTGATTCCTCCATGTGCCTTGATCAGAGATTGAACCTGCAACGTTGGTGTATGGGACAACACTCTAACCAACTGAGCTACCTGGCCAGGGCCCAGAGACTATGTATTTTTATAAACACTGGCTCTACCTTTAGATGGGGCAACAAAATGCTTACATGAATTATTATAGTACCAGGTACAGTCTGGTAAGTTTCAGAAAAGCTTCAAAGTACCATTGAAGTGTATTTGAAAGTCAGAGTTGGAGATCTATGGTTCCAATGTACCCACCTTCAGAACAGGGAAAGCCCCAAGTTATGAAACCCCCAAGTTATGTTCCAGCAGATACTGGTAAATCATAGAGAATCACAGAATCTCAGGGCTAGAAAGGACCTAAAAGGCCACTGAGCCACTGACTGACTGATGCCCGAATTCTACCTATAGGGTCCCCAAAACGGTTATCCTGGCTTTGCATAAAGACCTGCAGAGATTTGCCAAAAAGGTGGCCCATTTATTCCACCTTTGAAAGCCTTGGACTACCAAACCCTTCCTTCAGCTTGGCCCCCGACCCCCAAGTCTGCCTCTTTGACATTAAGGCCACCTCGGCAGGGCAAGCCTTGCATGGGTCAGGCCTTGTCTTGTTGACAGTAGCTGCTATGTACTCTGTACCAGGTCTTCTCCCCTTTAGGCTACACAAATGTCTCCATTTCTTCAAAGGTTCTTCAGGGACATAGTCTTGAGTCTTCTCTGCTCATTCTCAGAAGTCACTATGATTCCTTGTGGGAACCTTAGAGAGTAATAGCCATAATGTGCAGAGCCCCTACCGGAACACTGCAGGAACAAGCAAACCATCCCTGGTCTATTGACAGGCAGCCATGCACATGCTGATTGATGCAGATAGCGCTGGCCAGGCACTAAAACCACTAAGTTGATTTTACCCTCGGCATTACTAAGCCACTTCTTCCCTATGTGAAATGGTGTGCTCAACCCTTCACAGGACAGCTTGCGTTTCTTGGATAACTCGTACTCAGGAGCAATTACCTTTGCAGCTGGTCAGGTGGTCAGCAATGCGCAAGAGGATGTGGACTGCAGTGAAGGAATAAAGGGAAGAGTTCACGGGAGACAAAAAAAGAGACGGGGGTGTCTAAAAACTTTATCTGAGAGAGCTAGGAAGAGCCTTGGAATTGGAAAGGACTTGGGGATGTCCGCAAGGCCAGCCATATCAGAGAGGGAAAGTCCGAGCAGATGCTAATGGACACATCCTGCTTAGCAAAGCAGATGTGCTGGTGCTGATGAACTGAGACAGTGAGCATCTGAGGGCAGATGCAGCAAGGACAGGGAGGATTCGTGATCAGCAAGCCCCAGAGACACAAGGGTCTGCATAGGCCAAACTGTGCATCAAGTAAGGACACTCTTTTTGTGTATCTGTCTATACCACCAAAACTTTGAGGCATTTTGGATAAACAGATTAAAACAGAAACACGTGAATAAAAATCAGGATCAGAAAAGGAGCTTTGTAGATAGTCTCTAACTCAACTTAGATGACTAGCCAACTATATAGATGCTATTATTTGTATTTCACAACTAAGAACGCTGGGTCTCAAAATAATTAACGTGCCCAAGGTCTTATTGTTATTAAGTGACATTTACATTTGAATCTAGGTCAGAAACTTAAGCTTTCTTCTCTCTGTATCGCACTGCCCACATCTTCTGGCTTCTTCTCTGTGGACACTCCCTAACCAGACAGACAGCAGAGTCATCCAGAGCTCGGACTCCGAAATGACACTGCTGGGTCCCAGCCCTGACTCCTTCATTTACTAGCTATGGTATCTTGGACAGGTGATACTATCCTGTCCCTCCACTTCCTTAGGTGAGCAGAGGGGTTAATAGTACCTACATCCCCAGGACCAGTCAGAGGGTTAAATGAGTTTACATTACTAAAGCACTTTTAGAACAGTTACACTACACACTAAACTAGATGAACTAGATTAGTAGTTAACTAAGCTACATGTGAACACAGGCAAGCACCTTAACCTCTCAGGCCATCATCTATAAAATGGAAAGAATATGAAGGAATCTTCCAGTCATGACAATAACTAAATGAGATAATACATATAAAGCACCTTTATGTGTCCAGTTATCATTATTACCACACTACCTTATTTAAAATCATTTCTTCTTTCATCCAAGGCTGAACATTATTGGATAACCAAATACTCAATGAAATTAGCATTTCATAGGTAATTGATTTAGAAAAATAAATGTAAGGAAAAATCATGAAATATAATGTGAAATCATTAAAAAGGAAAATGAAACACAGGAATGACAGGTGACACTAAAAAGAATTCTTCCCATTCTGTTTTAAGAACATGCACACTGACAGCATCATGGCATATTAATTACACAACAGGTGTCCTAGAGTGTGGGGACTGGAACTCACACCCTCCCCCTCCACCCACCCCGGCCCATGATTTCAGTAAAAGAATACTATGGGTTGGGTGGCTGAGTTGGGTTTTTTTTTTGTTGTTTGTTTTTGGATGGATTGCCTTTGATGCTGGTTTCAGAGTGCTTAGACTAAGTGTTTTTCCCTCTGTTTAAGACTTTCATGAATACTTTATAATACCTTAGAGATGGTATTACTGGTTAAATGTATGCTTGGAAATGTTTTACTTTAAACCACACCAATACAATATCTAACCTTTACGCGGTCAGGGTCCACATAATGCATTTTTTTCATATCACATTCTTCAGTAGTATAATTTAACTTGAGGATATAAAGGATCCACACTCCAAACACAAGCAATATACACCTAGAAAAAAAAATCAATTAGGTAGATGATGCAGCCACGTGATATCCAGGAACAATCCTGAAGTATGTGAAAACCTAACCCAAATTGAGTTTGCCTGTCATGCATCGTACACAAAAGTACCATCTTTAAAGTTGACCTCAGTGGTCAACTGAAGGCACTACTTATTTTGTGAGAAGATAAATTAGTCATTTATGGATTGCCTTTTTGACAAATATTTTATTTATTTATTTTGAAAGATTTTATTATGATCACTTTTAGAGAGAGAGGAAGGGAGAGAGGCAGAGGGGGAGAGAAACGTCAATGTATGGTTGCCTTTTACCTGCCTACAGCTACGGACCTGGCTGGAGACCTGGCTTGCAACCTGGTTATGTGCCCTGGCTGGGAATCAAACCAGCGACCTTTGGGTTCACAGGCTGGTGCCTTATCCACTGTGCCATCAGCCAGGGCAGTTACAAATATTAAAAAAAACATTTCCCACAAAGGCACCCTAATAAAATCTGAATCTAAATGCAGCTTACTGCACTTAATACTGTCAATCCTTCTAATACCGTATGATTCCACTTATATGAAAGACACAGAGTAGTCAAAATGATAGAGGCAGAAATCAATTGGTGGTTGTCAGGGGTTGGGGGCAGAGGGAATGGGGAGTTAGTGTTTAATGGATAAAGACTTTCAGTTTTGCAAGATTAAAAGTGTTCTGGGCAAGAACCCAGTATAAAGGAACCATGGACATGGACAACAGGTGGGATTGACTTTGGGGGGAATGGGTTGGTGGGTGGGGAGGGGGACAGAGGGGAGCAAAAAGGGGATGGATGTAATACAACAATAAAATTTTTTTAAAAAAGTGTTCTGGCGATGGATGGTGTGATGGTTGCACAACAATGTGTGCTTAACATCATCAAATTGTACACTTAGAAATGGTTAAGATGGTAACTTGTATATTGTATGTATTTTACCACAATAAAAAAAATTGAGGGAAAGAGATTGAGTCCTTTAAAAAAAGAAAATAAACAATCTAATCATTATTCCTCTAAAGAATTCTACCCAGGAATAAGGCTGACTGAGAGGAAACAGTACAACCAGTCACCCTTAAGACCACCTACAAAATTGCTTTTAGATATCTGATAAATTCATACTATTATATTATATACTTTAAAACACACATGAGCACACACATACACAGGAGTTGGAGAGAGTCTAGTTATAGCTTTAGAAATCTATTTGTTTATTTTTTAAAAGTAAATTTGCATGTCATCCTTATACAGGGTTCATGCTGATCTTCTCTGTATAGTTCCAATTTTTTAGTATATGTGCTGCTGAAGTGAGCACAAAATCTCATTTTTAATAAGCTCCCCAAGTCATACTGACTCCCCAAGTCAAACTGTTTAAAAAAAAAGTTTAAAACAATGGTTAAAAACCACTGCTTTAAATAGCTTGTGTTTTAAGAAGTTATAGAATAACCTTAAGGGGAAAATAGCCCATTTTAGAATGAAAGGGGTGGTTTTAAAAATATAGCATCTAGCATAGTACACTATACACAATAGATGCTAATTTTTCCTTTTTGCACTTAAAAAAATTATTTTATTGATTATGCTATTATAGTTGTCCCAATTTTTCCTCCTTCACCCAGTTCCACCCAGCACCTACCATTCCCTGAGGCAACCCCCACACAACAGTTCAAGTCTATGGGTCATATGTGTCAATTCTTTGGCTACTCCATTTCCTACCCTGTACTTTACATTCCCATGGTTATTAAGAAGTATCGATTTATACTTCTTGATCCCTTCACCTCTTCACCCATTCCCCACACCCCTCTCCCACCTTGCAACCATCAAAACCCTCTCTGTATCCATGATTCTGTCTCTGTTCTTCATTTGCTTGGTTTGTTTTTTAGATTCAGTTGTCGATAGACATGTATTTATTGCCATTTTAATGTTCATGATTTTGATCTTTTTCTTAAATAAGTCCCTTTAACATTTCATATAATAATGGTGTGGTGATGATGAACTCCTTCAGTATTTTTTTTTTTTTTTTTTTTTGTCTGGGAAGCTCTTTATCTGCCCTTCCATTCTAAATGATATCTTTGCTGGGTAGAGCAATCTTGGCAGTAAGTCCCTACTTTTCATGACTTTGAGTATTTCTTGACAATTCCTCCTAGCCTACAAAGTTTCTTTTGAGAAATCAGTGGACAGTCTTATGAGAACACCCCTGTAGGTAACTAACTGCTTTACTTTTGCCACTTTTAAGATTCTTTCTTTGTCTTTAACCTCTGTCATTTTAATTATGATGTGTCTTGGAGTGGGCCTCTTTGCATCCATCTTGTTTGGGATTCTCTGTGCTTCCTGGACTTGCATGTCTATTTCCTTCACCAAATGAGGGAAGTTTTCTTTCATTAATTTTTCAAATAAATTTCCAATTTCTTGCTCTTTCTCTTTTCCTTCTGGCAACCCTACGATACAAATGCTGGAACAACTGAAGTTGTCCCAGAGGCCGCTTACACTATCCTCATTTTTTTGGATTCTTTTTTCTTGTTGTTCTGATTGGTTGTTTTTTGCTTCCTCATGTTCTAAATCATTGATTTGATTATTGGCTTCATCCAGTCTACTGTTGTTTCCTTATAAATTGTTCTTTATTTCAATTAGTGAACCCTTTGTTTTTGAGTGGATCTTTTTTAATGCTGTTGAGGTCCTAAGTTCCTTGAGCATCCTCATACCCAGTTTTTTGAACTTTGCATCTGATAGATTGCTTATCTCCCTTTTGTTTAGTTCTTTTTCTAGAGTTCCATTCTTTCATTTGGGCCATGTTTCTTTGTTTCATTTGGCAGCCTCCCTGTGTTTGTTTTTATATATTAGGTAGAGCTGCTATGACTCCCTGTCTTAGCAGAGTAGTCTTGTTTAGTAGGTGACCAGTGGCACAGCCTCCCCTATCATCCAAGCTAGATACTCAAGGTACACCCTTTGTGTAGGCTGAGTACACCCTTCTCTTATAGTTGAGCCTTGATTGTTATTGGCAGGTCAATGGGGAGGATTTACCCAGGATTGGCTGTGACCACTGACCACTAACCTCCACCCTCCATGAAGAATTGGCTGTGTAGAGGCAGGGTGGTGGTGCCCCGACATAGTCCATAGTCCACTAGATATACGGGCTCTGCAGTTTCCCAAGTGGTGTAGATCAAAGGACGCCTCAACCTGTGTTTTTCCTGGGGCTTTAAAGCAATTTGAGGAGGCTGCTACTTGTGCTGGGCTTGGAGGTTCCCAGGAGAAGCCAAACTGAGAATCTAGGCTGGCTGCTGCTAGTGCTGGGCCTCTGGCCACTTAGCAAGAAGGACTATGGTTGGGGGCTCACTGAGGTTGGCTATTGCTTGTTTGAGAGAATTTAGGAAGTTGTGAAGCATGAGCCAAGACCAGCCATTCATATGGAAAAGTTTCTGTTAATAGCTTGGGTGGAGTGGAGTCTCAGGGATCTCCAGGATGGAGAAAACAGAGTTAGCCAGTTTGATGGAGTCTCAGATATGGCACCCACCTGCTGGCTCTGTGGCTCTGTTGGCAGAAGGTTCAATAAAAGTACAATGGCCTCTGTCCACCTTTCCATCTCAGAGAAAGCTGTCCCCCAGCTGCTGCCTTGATGCCAGACACTTCAGTTCCTCCTTGTATGTCACTGGTTCCTTGTTAGCTGCTACCCTGGTGTCGGACCTCTGAAAGAGTAAGTCTTAGTAGGTGAGTCCATGTATGGGTTCCTTAAGAGGAACTGCTTGGGGCTCCAGCAGCTTCTTCCACCAACTCAATCCCCCTGGTTTTTGTGGAGCTTATCTTCTTATCACTGGAACCTTGGGTGGGGGTCTGGTATGGGGCTGAGACTCCTTGCTCCTGAGATATCCTTCCCAAATTTTTCTTTACCACATATGGTTGTGGGATCAGCGCATTCCTCATCTTCACGCCTCCTACCAGTCTGCATGGATGTGGTTTCTTTAATTTCGTAGTTGTCAGAATTCCATTCAACTTGATTTATGATAATTCTGAGAGATAGTTGTTCTATATTTTAGTTGCAATTTTGATGTGGGAGGAGGCAAGACATATTTTATCAATGCTGCCATCTTGACTAGAAGTTGGCTAAATATTTCTTAATATTTGCTGATGATAATGCAAGAAAGTGTTGCTAGGAAATATTTCCAACACTTCTTGATTCTCATTTTAACAGGCTCCCCATGTGAACCTGGACAAGCACCTTATTTTTCCTCTGGGATCAAGTGAATAGGATGCTACCATTTGTAAAAAAGCAGTGGGGTGGAGTGGGGTGGAGGGAGGAATGGACACACACACACACATGCACACACACACTCGCACACAGATACTGAGTACCCTTAATATGTACCAAATTTTGAATCTTGTGAATAAAGTATTACTTATTCATCTCTTCAGCCCCCAGAGAAAGTATTATATTCATTACGTGTAATAATTCCTACTTTCTGATTTATTTTTAAGACAAAGGAAGGAAAAAAGGGTGTTAAAAACAGGCCCAGTGCCTACAGTACTGACTCCACTGTACTGTAACTCCTGGTCACGAGCTGTCTTATCCACACTATAAGAAGTGTGGGGCTCAGGTCTGTTCTGTTTTTGCCATGTGGCCATTATCCAACACAGTGTCAGGCACATGTAGGTCTCAATAAACATTGGTTGATGACTAAAAGGAGATGAAGAATGATATAAGTATTTATAAATGTACATTTCCTTTTCTCACCATTTTAAATCTATACTTCCTACATTAGTAACATGAGAACGGAAACTGGATTTCAGGGTTTCGTTTCTATACGTAGTCATGAAAAAGGGGTAATTTTCAATATGGTTCAGTTGGTACCAAATAAAACTGACAAGTTTCTCCTTTAACAATTCTATCACTTCTGAGGATATAAGGATGACCTGGCTGAGACACCTGTTGTCCTTTTTTAGTATTCAATATTTAATGGGATTCAAATGCCTTTAGGGGCCTTTAATTAATCATATTTTAGATTAACTTAAAATAGCTAAGGGAAAAAGCCCTCTTTTGTTAAATAATGGCAGGAAGGACTGTGTACTGTCAGAGCTGCCCTCTTGGGCATCCAAGCGCAGGTACAGATCCCAAGGGGCCCTCTGGCTGGGCACTGCATTCCTATCCAGTACAGCGTGATGCATAAACCCAGGGTATCTATGCACTGAATCTCTAACTGATGTGCCTTTAAATGATCCTTTGACCAAGTGTAACCAAATACAAGAGCCATTGTGAGGACTCTCACTATATTCTATTTCTAATTCTACAGTTGGCTCAAATCATAGCGAGGGATCTTACAGCCCAAGGGCTCGTACTTACTTGAACATGTCTTTTAACAACAAGCTAGGTCTTCTCATCTTGTTTTGAGCTCGGGTGTACCATTGCAGGGAGGGTTTTGAGCAATCGCTTCTCAGTTTCACACACTGATACTCACTTGGCATTGCTATGAAGAGAAGGGAACAGGACAGAAAGAGAAAAAGAGAGGAGTTAGGTGGATGATGGTTTTAATGAATCTTCATGTGGTACATCCATAGCAAGGAATACTACTGAGTAATAAAAAGGAATAAACTATTGATACATGCTCCAACTCAGATAAATCTAGAAAGAACTATGCTGAGCCAAAGAATAAAAGGTTACATATTGTAATGACTACATGTATACAACATTCTCCAAACAACAAAATTATAGAAATGAAGAACAGATTAGTAGTTGCCAGGAATGCATTTAAGTGATGGTGGGTATGTCTATGAAAAAAACAACACGAAGGACCCTTGCAACGATGAAAATGTTCTGTAACTTGCCTGTATCCACATGCATATCCCAGTTGCAATACTGTACTATGGTTTTCCAAGATGCTACCATTGGGAGAAATTGAGTAAAGATTACATAAGATCTTGCTGTATTATTTCTTACCATTGCGTGTGAATTTTCAATTCTCCCAAAATAAAAAGTCTAATTTTTTAAAGAGACTTTCCTTTTTAGAGATACATATGGAAATATTTACAGATAAAAGAGCAGAAATGAGATCTGCTTCAAAAATCAGTAAAGGGGCTAAGTATGTGGTAAGGGAATAGAGACGACTAGCTGTACACTGACAACTGCTGAAGCTGGGCAGTGGGTACACGGGGCGCATACAACTCTTGATAGTCTCATACTTTTGTATGAAGGACTCCCTATTAAAAGTTTAAAATTAAAGGGCAATATTAAAATAAGAAAAGTGTTACAGTAAGAAAAAAAAGAAAATAGAGCAATTTTAAAAGAAAATTTTTTTTTTATCGTTATATTACATTCATCTCATTTTTCCCCTCCTCTGCTCTCCTCTTCCCCACCCTCCTTATCCCGCAGTGAAATTTTTCTTTAAAAATATATATGTTCTTGGGTATGTTTATCTACTTGCTCTTGAGTTAATTTTATTTTCAGACATTCAATTTCTAAACAATATTCCAAAAGGTACCGCAGTAAAAATGGACACACAAAGAAGTACTGTTGGAAACCTGGATGTGCCTTTGCACATGATGTACCCTCAGCCTGGAATCCAGTGGGAATCCTTTCAACAACCTGCCTCGTCAACCACTATTTATCCTTAAATGCTCCCTTTCTCTGTGAATACCAATTTCCACTGCCATAGTTGTCTCTGGGTACTCTGCTACCTGTTTACCACAATTAACTGAAATTTCCTGTTAACATTTTAGGTCTCCTCTACCTTTTTACAAGCACCTAAGGACTGAGCTACAGGGCCAGAACTTTACTTTGTTCATCTTCGTACCTCTATCATGTAGGACTGGGCTTGGCATGTAGCAGGCCCTTAAGAAATACCTCATGTTGAGCAGAATGTGCAATACATGCCTATGGCCTGCCATCAGATAACCCTACACACACATCCACATCCACATCCACATACAAAACGAATTTTCTCAATTATATTTAAGATTAAAACTGAAATTCAATGTTAACAGAAATCATAATAGTAAAGAATAAAACCTACACTCTACTGAAACATCTAAAATGTCCAACAACAGGGTATTTGTTGATAAACTATGGTGCAAATCACGTGGAATACATGTAGTCCTTAATGCCTTGCTACATGAGCAAGTGTCTCAGGAATCATAAACTTGAGCATCTTTTCACTCATTATCACAATGATGAGGCTGCCCTATCATTACTTCACTAACCATCTTTATGCAGAAACGACCTGGTTTTCAAAACATTCTATTTCTACTCACATATAAAAATGTAACAGATTCTTCTTATATGCTTGCATAATGAAGAACTATTCTTATTAAGGCCCTGAAGAAGAAAGATAAGGGCAAGGAAACAAAAATCCGAAGTTGAGAAAACAGTGAACAAACCAACATAGCTGGAGTGGACTGTCTGGGAAGGTGAACAAAATGTTAATATAGCAGCTGAAAGAGCATCTCTTTTAAGGTGAAAGATTTCTGAAAGCAGGACTTTATAGAAGGAGAGGAGGACAACTGGTCAACTGCATGCAAAGCTGCCTGCGAACAAGGCGGGATGCTCAATGCTTGATGCTGCCCAGGCAGAAGGCCTGTGAGAAGGCCTGAGGCCAGTCCTGTGAGGAGGAAGAGCAAAGGACGAGTACAGAGGTCTACTGACAAACGGTGACAGGAAGACTGGTGATGAAAAGAAGCCTGCAAAGATAAATCTGGGTCCCGGGTATGGAAAGTAATAGGAATAGAAATTAACTTTTGTAATTAGTTGCAATGGTGTGATGAATTTGAGAATGTAAGTAACTACAAAGATATCTAGGAGGCAGCTGGAAATGGGGCCCTGGGGCTCAATAGATCGTCCATCCCACTGGCCAGCCCTTCTTCAGCTGGTGCAATTAGGGTTAATTAAGCCCTAGGTATCCATGGATGGAACAAATGAACTCCTCTCCCAGAAACCCAGACTGGTATGGTTCCATACCATGCATGAGAATGTTGAGAAAAGTCACTCAAATATAGTGTTTGGGGCTTTGTGTTTTGGATAAAGAATTCTACTTGATAAAGGAGAACAGAAGGCAGAAAGGAGAATGCACCACAGCTACCGCACAGCAGCAGGAGGGGGTAGATGGGCTGAGTAAGGAGGGCAGACAAACACTTGGGCAAAAAGAATGGAATGAGCTAAGCACAAAGGCCTAGTGAGTTTGGGGGAACAAGCAAATGACTGGGGATAGCTGAGAAAGTACAGTGCAAGCTGGAGGTGGGGGCGCAGGCAGGAGTTAAGGGCAATACTGTGGTCCTACTAGACACACCAAGGCTGGTGCTGTATCGCAGCTGTGAGTGTTGCTGCTGATAGCACACAACTGCCCCCTTTGCAGGTGTGCCCTCTGTCCCAATATGGAGGGGAATTGGGGGTGTGTGGAGGGACAGCAGCTTAGTTATAAATGTTATAAATGCTCAAAAGTATACCAGTCCAGGTGGGACAGGCAGTGAGAAGCTAGGGACATTCCCTGGCAAGTGGAATAGGGAAACTGCGACAGACAGCTGAATACAATGGCCAAACAATTTACAGCTAGGTGCAGATGGTCACCAGGGCCTGGAGGGGACAAAACTCGAAAAATACCAGGGTAACCTTTCTTCCCTAGAGAGAACATCTAGGACTTGGTTGTATTTTCAGCTCCAGGCCCAGAAAAGCAACAAAACCATGCCACGATGCCTGAACCAACTTCGATGACTAAAGTCCCCTGCCCTGTCACTGACTGCAACCCTAAAAGGACAACCATGGAGAACTGATGAATAGTCTGCTGGAACCCTCCTCTGAGAGACCCTCTCGCTCTAGCGCTCCCTCTGGGGAGCAGCCCTCGCCACTCCCTTTGCCTTCTACAGGCAGGCATCTCCCAAACTCTAAGGCCATCGCAGTGGCAGCTTGCCCCAGGCTGATCCCCTGAACCTGTCCCCAACGCCCCCTTTTCTCTGACTTCCCTGTGAGCTAAGGCAGCCCAGCCTATGCTCTCCTACTGCTTTTTCTGTGATAAACCTTTCCATGTTTTACTGTCCCAGCTTTAATAAATGTATCCTCATCATCACCTGGGCTCATGTTGTGAAATCTTTCCTAGTTGAAGTCGAACCCAAACCCTACAGCTGGCTCTAGGCAGACCCGCTCAGGACCAGGCCCCTGTCTGGTAACACAAGGTTTTATCTGTTGTCATACAGAACTCTTGGTGACATGTTACTTCTCTCTTACTGATTGCAGAAGTTGATCTCCAACCAAGCAGAAACATTTTTTTTTTTTTAATCTGAAATTGGATTTAGAATCATAACATTTTTTAAAGCTTTCATTCATCATTTTCAGAGAGAGGGGAAAGGAGAGAGGAAGAAAGGGAGAGAAACATCAATGTATGGTTGGTTGCCTATTACCTGCCTCCAGTTACGGACCTGGCTAGAGACCTGGCTTACAACTTGGTTATGTGCCCTGGCTGGGGAATCGAACCAGCGACCTTTGGGTTTGCAGGCCAGTACTCAATCCACTGAGCCACAACCAGCCAGGGCTTAAAATCATAACATTTAACTCAGGTAAGAAGCATTCCCCTACCTCACATTACTGACATTTTGGACTGTGTAATTCTTTGTTGCAGGAGGCTGTCTTGGGCATTACTGGACATTTAGCAGCATCTCTGGTCTCTAATCACTAGATGACACTAGTGTCTCTGGTCTTCCCCGCTCTCTTCCAATTGTAACAACCGAAAATGTCCCCAGATATTGCCAAATGTCCCCTGGAGGGCGAAATCACCCCAACTTCACCCACTAGGATGAAATCATTATATAAATTAAAATTCCAACATTGCTGTATCTTTAAAGTGTTCACGATGTAAAAAACAATACAAACAGGGCCACTTTAAAGTGGAACCAGATTTGCCATCCTAAAGGAACCGCCTTGCACATCTGATTCCTCAAACCTTGGAATGTTAACACAGGGCAAATAACCTTCCAACTGGGCCCAAAGCAGTGCTGTATTCCAAACAACTCTCATGTCTATTGGACTGAAAATTAAAGACATTCTTTAGAATTAGCACTATGCTAGCAAATCTACACCTATCCTTCAATTTCTGTAATAATCCCCCTTCCTTTTCTCTCAAATACCTCTTGCCTTCACCTAATCAAAACACTATTTGGGTTTCTGCCTGAATCAGCACCTCCTGAGTAGCTATTCTTTTGGATCTCAAATAAATGCTGTTGCCTCTTATTTCTGGCCTTTTATTTATAGGTTAACAAAGATAATTAAACTAAATGCAGTCCTGGCTGGTGTGGCTCAGTTGGAGTGTTGTCCTATCCTGTTACCAAAGGATTTCAGGTTCAATCCCTGGTCCAGACACATAGGAGAGGCAGTTGATCTATGCTTCTTTCTTGCATTAATATTTCTCTTTCTTCTCTCTCTCTAAAAACAATGGAAGAATGTCCTTGGGTGAGGATTAAAAAAAACTGAACTCAATGCAAAAACTGAAACTCAAAGCCTGTGGGGTAAAAATTGATGATACTTGAGCTTTAATATCTAAATGGGAACCAACAGACATGCACAGGCCTGCATTCACACCTCAGCCTGCAGAGATGGCGTTCACAGATGTGCTGGAGGGTGGATGGACAACACCCATTCCTGGATCCGTGCATCTTAAGTAGGGCTCCTTGAATCATCTCACTTCACTCTCACCAAAGGCGGAACTCCCCACTGTGTGGTACTTCCCTGTTTCTACTGGTTAGGCAATATCTCATTTGTCTTTTGGATATGTGAAATTTTACCCATGATAGATATCAAAACCATGAAGAAACTGCTGGCAAAAGCACTGGTGCTGAGACCACATCCAATGATCTCTGATATCTCAGTGTTTGTTTAATTTAATGTGCTGATACCTCTCCATGGCTGTATCAGTCAGCGATTCTCTAGGCTGACCCTGCACAGGAATCATTGGAAGCCCTGGCTGGTGGCTCAGTGGATAGGCACCGGCCTGGGAACCCAAAGGTTGCTGGTTTGATTCCCAGTCAGGGCACATAACCAGGTGGCAAGCCAGATCTCCAGCCAGATCCGTAGCTGGAGGTAGGTGAAAGGCAACCATACATTGACGTTTCCCTTTCTCTCCCTTTCTTCCTCCCTCCCTGCCCTTCTTTGTAAAAATAATGAATAAAATCTATAATTAAAAAAAAATTGAGGCAGGTGAAAGACAACCATACATTGATGTTCCTCTCCCTCTCTCCCTTCCCCTCTCTCTGGAAATAATAAATAGAATCTTTAAAAAAAAATCACTGGAGAAGGCTATAATGTATTCAGATTCTCAGACCTCATTCTCGGAATCTGCACCTAGTAGGGCCTGGCCAGGACACAGAGTGCGCAGTGTAAGCAAGTTTTCCCCTGAGCTATTTGGGTGTGGAGCTTGGAGAAACCCTGCTCTCCAGCAAGCTTCTCACAGCGGTTAATTATAGCAGATTTTAGCCTACAGATTTTCAGATCCTACAAACTACAAAATTATGAGGACCTGTCTTCTGCAACGAAAAAGAAAAATGTTGCTCTGTGAATGCACAGTCTATACTCCACTCATTTTCACCACCAACCAAGATGCAAGCATTTCAATGATACTGAGGTATGTTTTTAATCTACTTGTAATTAACTTATAGTCCTCTAATGTTGAGAATACATCATCATTACCATCATTCAGCTGCCTGCTTTTTACATGCTTAAAAATACTAAGGCAATTGATTCTGAGTCCTCGGAATACAAAAATATTCTCCAAAACTAGACCATGCCAACAACTACAGATGACATTTCCCTAAGATTTCACTGAAGTGGCAAAGATGTTAAGAGGGCAGCAACTCTTGCAGGGTCAAATCAAGAGCCCTCTGTCCCCCACCCCTTTCTTCCATTCTTCTCCTCCTCCTCTTCCTCCTCACTCCACTTCAGCCTAGCAGGTTTCCTACTGCCCCTTCCACCCTCATCCCCTTCATCCCCACCTCAGGTCTCCACTTGCGGTTTCCTCTACCTCCTCCAGACGGCTCCCTCCCTCACCATTTTCATTGTGGTTTTTGTTCAGAAGTCACAGTCCTTGACTGCCCTCAGTAAGACAGCATTCCTGCCCCTCAAGCCCTGTTATTTGCTTTCCTGCTTTGCTTTAAGTCAGAGCACTCACTGCTACTCATATCTGCCTATATTCTGTTCTTTCCATTCGAAAATTCCTGGAGAAGGGACTTGTTCAATTTTGTTCCTTGCTATAATCTCGGAACCTAAAACAGTGCCTAGAACGTAAAAAGCACTTATCAAATACTTATTGAATAAATGAACTAATGAATGAGTGAATGAATAAATGCACTAATCAGCGGTCTGCACCTAGGTCCCCACAAAAAAGCTAACCCAAATTCAGCATGGTCCTATCAAGAAGCAGCTGTGAAGACAGGACCTATGTATTGGGATACCACAACCATTGGGCAGTTATGCAGTGCCCACAGTATGCCTGGCACATGGAGAAGAGGCATATGAATCCTCCTTCAAACAAGCACTGTTAAGGAAGGAGACAAACAAAATCAAACGACTCCCAAGTACCACCATGGGGGAGCACAAAAGCAACCGATCTACTGTTATCTTGTTATTTTAAGAGGGAAGAGCTATAGAGTATTCAACCGTTTTGCTGTTAGCTGTGGCCAAGTCACATCTGTGAGAGTGTTTGCTAATATGTAAAAAGCAGGATTGAGTGAGAACACTTTTATTGTCCTTCCTCCACTAAAATTCTGCATCTCACTTACCTACTTTTCAAAGTGAGAACAGGAAACACGGGTGGGGATAGAAAAAAAACAAAACAAAAACAAAGTAACAACAGGAAACACAGAACTCAGTTTATTCAGTGGATACTAACGCTTTATGGACATTTAGGAGGGAAACAGGAAATTGGAATAAGTGGAAGACAATAGATTTAGAAAGATAAAAGGGGAGCCCTGGCCAAGTGGTTCAGTTGGTTGGAGCATCAGCACCAAAAAGGTTGTGGGTTCAATCCCCAGTCAGGGCACATACCTAGGTTGTGGTTTTTTTTTTTTTTTTTTTTTTTTTTTTAATTTTATTGTTGTTGTATTACATCCATCCCCTTTTTGCTCCCCTCTGTCCCCCCACCCACCCACCCATTCCCCCCAAAGTCAATCCCACCTGTTGTCCATGTCCATTAGGTTGTGGTTTTGATCTCTGGTCAGGGTGCCTACAGGAGGTAACCCACTGTTGTCTCTCCCTTCCCCTCTCTCTAAAACCAATAAATACATCCTCAGGTAGGGTTAAAAAAGAAAAAAAAAAAGATAAAAGGGGAGAGGGAGGCACAAGAGAGGAGAAAATGGAGCAGTGGTGAAAGAGAACTTTCTGGGAAAGGAGAGCTGGAAAGACAGAAAGGAGGGATTGCTTTGTCACCCATTCTTTTTTTTTTTTTTTTAATTTTATTGTTGTTGTATTACATCCATCCCCTTTTTGCTCCCCTCTGTCCCCCTCCCCACCCACCCATTCCCCCCAAAAGTCAATCCCACCTGTTGTCCATGTCCATGGTTCCTTTATACTAGGTTCTTGTCTAAGCTGCTCCCCTTCTTTGCCTCTACCTCCCCCCTCCCCCCAACCCCTTTCCTCCTGACCACTGAAGGCCTATTCCTTGTATTCATATACTTGGTTCTGTTTTGCTTGTTGTTAGTTTTGCTCATTATTGTCCCGTAATGGGGGAGATCATATGATACCTGTCCTTCACTGACTGGCTTATTTCACTAAACATAATACTCTCCAGTTCCATCCATGTTGTTGCAAAGGGTACAAGTTCCTTCTTTCTTTCTGCCATATAGAATTCCATTGTGTAAATGTACCAAAGTTTTTGGATCCAATCATCCACCGATGGGCACTTAGGTTGTTTCCAGCACCTGGCTATTGTAAATAGTGCCGCTATGAACATAGGTGTGCATAGGTTCTTATGAATTGGTGTCTCAGGATTCTTTGGGTATAGTCCAAGTAGTGGAATTGCTGGATCAAAACGCAGTTCCAGTTTTAGTTTTTTAAGGAAACCCCATACTGTTTTCCACAGTGGCTGCACCAGCCTGCATTCCCACCAACAGTGTATGAGGGTTCCCTTTGCCCCACATCCTCACCAACACTTGTTGTTTGTTGATTTGCTGATGATTGCCATTCTGACAGGTGTGAGGTGGTATCTTAATGCAGTTTTAATTTGCATCTCTCTGATGACT